>JAHYSP010007169.1:1670-13145 GCA_019455505.1 Pleochaeta shiraiana | reverse complement strand
ATCGCGTGACCACACAAATTAATATTGAAGTCTGATTATCTAATTAGTTTAAGCGAAACAATATATTGTTAGTTTAAAGAGTTAGAGAAAAGAACAATGAAGAATAAGTTAACTTGAAGATTAAAGCGTTACATACAAGAGGGTGTGTCGACGCCACAATCTAAGTTAAGTATTCAATTTAGGAAGCACAGCGGTGCGGTAAATTAAAAACTCGCGGATAAAGAAGGCAAAATATCAATTTTTTGTCTTCATTAGATTATGTGACTAATCATCGGCAAATGCATAATTAATTATTTTATTCGTTTATAGGTGAACTAATCGCAAAATAAGTGATGAGTATACAGGGGCGCGCGATTGGTAGTTTCATTTATTTAGTTTAGCTTATCATCATGTGATGTTTGATGGTTGTCTGGTCAACAATTTATTATCAGCAATAAACAGCAGCAAACAATACATGTATATCGTAGCTCATCATTCTCACAATTTGAAGCTGTTAATAATAACCCAATGACTTAAGCATCTATAAAACTTGGACATTCTTTTAAACGCTCTTGATCACGTTCTTGATCACGCAGGATCTTTTATCTTTTATTCATAATAAGCCTGGATCCTAAAACTTAACAATATGCCCGGAACAATATCAAATGGACCACCAGTTGCCTTAAGTTTCGCAAATAATTTTTGGGGAAAAGATGACGCTGGAGTTGAGCCTTTACTTCAACGTATGCATTATGCCAAGCAGACTTGTGATGAATTGAAATCATTCTACTCTTGTGCGTCTAGAGCAGTCATCTAGATATTACAGCACCACAACTACTGACAAGACAACAGCCCGATCAGCGATTGAAGATGAATACGCGCGAAAACTGTTGTCGCTGTCTCGAAAATCTCTAGGATCTCAAGAAACTGGGACACTTCGAGCCTCTTTAGACGTTCTCCGAGGGGAAGTTGAGCAGATGGGAAAGTCACATCAAAATATTTCTAGTCAAATGAAGACGGAATTAGAAGAGCCACTTGCAGCATTTGCTGGAGCTATGAAAGAACGGCGAAAGATTGTACAAACTGGTATCGAAAGGTTACATAAAATAAAATTACAACAAACAAATCAAGTGAATAAGGTATCCCAATATTTCGTCTTCAAAAGCCATAGCGTGGAGGTCACTAAACATTTGGCAGACGCGAGACCGCTACGAACAAGAATGCTTAAAAATAAAAGGATATTTGGCCCAGGGTCATATGGTTATGGGACAAGAAGAGCGAAGGAACAAGGCAAAGTTGGAGAAAACCCAGATTCACTTGGCCACATCAAATACAGAGTATGAAAACGCTGTTAAAGCTCTGGAAGAAACTACTGGCCGATGGAATAGAGATTGGAAAGCTGCTGCCGACAAATTTCAGGATCTCGAAGAAGAGAGACTTGACTTTACCAAGAGCAGTCTATGGAGCTTTGCCAACATTGCTTCTACAGTCTGTGTCAGCGATGATGCTTCTTGTGAAAAGATTCGACTCTCTCTTGAAAAGTGTGAGGTAGAAAAAGATATATGTGCTTTTATAAAAGAGTTTGGGACTGGCCAGGAAATTCCAGACCCTCCTAAATACATCAACTTCTGTAGAGGAGATGCTAGCGACTCCCAATCTGAAATTTCAGAAGAAGATCATTATTCTGTTGCACAGTTTCAGAGAACTATCAATCCAGCATATAGGAGCTCTTCGCCACAACCATCGACGTACGAGTCACATCACGATTCTCAGGCAGCTTTGAACTCTGATCCTGTTCGCGAAGCTGCTAAACCTGGTGATTGCGAAGAAAGTGAAGGAATTAAAATATCTCAATCAAATAAATTCAAGCAATCGCACGCTGAAGAGCACTCTAGCCCTAGAAATTCAACAGTAGACTACCAGGTCAAACCTCCCAGAGAATCACAAGAAATCTATCAAAATATGCATAACATCAAGCGCCCTCAACCTAGCAGACAGCACATAGAAGCCAACTCACCATCTTCCCGACCACAGCCAAGAGATTCATCACAGGCTGAGTATAACAATCATTTTGCTGGGCAATCTCAGCTTCAACAACTGGCCCATCGATCAATTCAAAGCTCACAGCAAGACCATCTAAGTAAACTAAAATCACCAGGTTACCAACAGCCTCACCAGCCTTCTCAAGAACCACTAGCTACTATTCCTCACGACCCTTATCCGATGGATGGTATGACTATGCTCTGCAGAACAGGTCCATCCCCGTCAGAGAGAAGTCCTGTTCACAGTTCTGGTGCAAGTTCATCGGGCCGTGATCATCTTAGTGATCTTACGTCTCTCTCAAGCCACGAAGCAATGAGTGGTAAAAACTCGCCAGTCAAACAAACCACGTCATTAGAGGGTCAAACCATAAAGAAAAAAAGTGGATTTTTCCAAAACCATGGCCCATTTAGACGCAAGAGTAATAAGAGCAATAACAATACTCGAACGATAACACCATCTAACAGAAATACATGGGCTGCTAAATCCTCAACAAGCACCCCAATAACACCAATCAAAACCCCTCAGAATTTTAGTTCAGGTCCCAAACATATTGATAGTAACAGTCCAAGCCGCAGTCCAGAATTAATAGATCCAATGGCGAGTCTACAACTCAATGTGGGGAACAATGTCTTTGATGTTGAGACACCTGAAAGAAGCAAAAAGATCAGTGCTAGCACTGAGAATCGAAAAAATGAGGAAGTAGATCCAATTGCACAGGCCCTAGCCGAACTCAAAGGCGTAACTAAAGCCTCTACAACTCGGGTTTCTGCGGATAATTATCACGGAATTATGACGCCCGCTCCCAGTAGCACTCCTCAGTCTAGAATCACAGGTGCTCAGATGACAAATAGCGCAATTGTGGCAGGACAACGAGGCACTCCACCACCATGTTATGATATGCCAGTTCAAAGGCTTGGCTTGCCGCAGCCAGCCTTCACATCCAAATCAATGCAACAGACCAAGCAAAAATATGCCACTCAAACGCAAAATCTATTTAATGCTCCAGGAAGCATTGAAACTCGGGTTGGGCATGAACCTACACAGTCTCGTCCAAGTACTAGAGGTCAGGATATTCCAAGAGTATTATCACCTGCTCCCCCTCGGGACTTGTCGCCTCGTGCCGAAATACAAATGGGAAATCGACAAAACTATCGCAAATCATCTCCTCATCTTTACCAGGAAAACCAAAAAAATCACCAACAGATTCGCCCTAATATGCGGGGCCCGGAACAAGGCTTTTACATGCACAACATGCAAAGCGATATCAGAGTAGCCTCTCCGGGAATATCGCGTGAACAACAGGATAGGCCATCCAGCCAAATTTCCAGCCGAAATCATAGTAATGACATGATGCATATGCAAATGCAGATCGCTGCTGCTCCTGACGAGGCCTATGGATCTCCGAGGGGGCGTAGTAGCAGAACTAACGGAGCAATGAGCCCAAGGCCGATGAGTATTTATGGAAATGGAGGAAACCAACAGCTTACAACACACCATCGAAGAAAGAGTGTTGCGGACCTTAGGCAATACAATAGTCAGGGTCGACCCATTTTACATTTTGGTTAGTAAATACTAATTCCACACAGCAATAAGTAATTAATACTGACATTGATAGCTCGTGCACTTTACATGTACCAAGCAGCCATACCAGAGGAGCTTAGCTTTGCGAAAGGGGATGTTCTTGCCGTACTAAGACATCAAGATGATGGATGGTGGGAAGCCGAAGTGGCTGGGAAGAATGAGAGACCTGGCCTGATTCCTAGCAACTACGTTCAAAACTGTTGATGAATCTAGCACATTTTCTAGCTCATATCCAAGGATATATTTTTTTATCATTTATGGTGACCTTATCTCAATGCTCAGTTATGATGAAAACTTCAGCAAAAGTGACACAATTTTTGATTACACTGATTGGATTGGATTGGAAATATTAGATTTCAATTGTCAAATTAATATAACTGATGCAAAAAAATATTCGTTCATGTCGAGGTTTTGCTTAGAATCGAGTTGGTTCTAAAATCAAATATCAAATACCAAATATTCTCACTAAAACTAGAATATCTCTTCGGGATCTAATTTAACTCATCGAATCTGATAAAATATTTCGGGACGAGACAATTTATCCAGCGATTATTTAGGATCATTATAAGTTTGAGCTATGTTTAAGTTAGCAAATTTTTATTTAAATTTAACTACATCATTACCCTATCGATTGTTAAAGGTAGTCCTTTGTTGTTCTGATGATCCTTCTCGATAGCATTTACATACTACTACTGATTGTTTCTTCAATCAAACATTCTATTGCTTAAGACGAGACTAAAATATCAGCACATACCATTCAACAGACGAGAGTCAGACCTTTCAGCAAAATATAAAACATTTTGCCGATAACTATGTAAATCTGGGTGGAAATATCTATAAAAATCTTAACGCCTATGTATGATTCTTGATGAGCTTGAATTCTTAGAGCTAAGTAGAATGTATGCAGTGAAGGTAAGAGCTTACGTAGGGGATATTGAAAGGAAGGCTTTGGAGTGTTAAGAGATAATATCGATGTTAACTACTTATTGATTATAAAATAGAACTATAGATGTAATGAGAAGAGATCTATTACATACATGTTGGAGGTGTCAGTGCTACTACCATTATTCTACACTAAGTATGAGCCATGGAATCTTCTAGTATCCAATCTCTGGTGTTAATGAACCCAATCAATTTCTATACAGTATACTGTTATGTCAATACACTCGATGGATTTATCTAGAAAGTTCACTCTTACCCATTACGGCTACTACTATGGCTTCTCGTTTTTTCGCTTGACCCAGCACATCACCTGGCACAACAATGCAAAATAATTAAACTCATTTTTTTCGATATTACTTTCATTTTTCTCGCCATTTAGCCAGGATTTGATTTGTTCACAAAGGTAGAAGTCAAAGAAAGTTGCTGTTGAAATCGGGAGAACTGCAATTCCTGCTGCTGCACGCACGGTACAGTGGTATCAGTTAGATAGGGTATGCATGCGACAAAAAATTTCAAGTTCAGCAGAAAAAGTGGTTACAGGCTAATTAGAGTTAATAGTAAGTACTCTTATGCCACGGTTAGCATTTACCACGAGCTAGTAAATTCTAAACAGTAGCCTAAAATTTGCTAAATAGTACCTTTTCATATATGCTAGTGCTCGTTAGCTTTAAGCTAGAGCCATGCCTAAAGATTTTTCTGAATACCTTTGGGAATTGAACACAGTACATATTACTTGAGCTTGTAACAACTGTATCAACAAGATCCTGATATTTTTCATTAAGTGGTGCCATTCTGTCTGCAACAAATTGGTTGATGTAGAGAGGTGAGAGGTATTAAAGATTTTACATGTGAACTATCAGTCAGCACAATCTCATTGAGATTTACGCTAACGAGCATTAGCGTAAATGAAAGGATACTGTTCAGCAAGTTATACAGGGTGATAGGGGTAATTGGACGTAGCGCGCTGGTGGAGAATAAGAGGAGAAGTGTAAGTCCATTTACCCCTATAGGATACTGGTTAGAATTATTATGCGCATCAGCCAGTGTCAAGACATAGCATATCTGTGATGAGAAGTCTTTGTTGTTTGCAAAAGAGGCATCTGTGAATACATAAGGTCGTAGAGTTTTTACGTCAAGCTTAATAAATCTCAGACCCCTAGATTGGTGTTCAATTTGCCATTTTAGTCGATTATTTAGGGCAGTTACATCTTCGCTGCTTGGATTTGTTACTTGGGCAGCAAAAGAGAGATCAAATGAATCCTCTGGTTGACACATAGAAGCTATATAGGCACCTCTAGCCCGCTGAGAAACATATTGTTCCTTTACTAATAATGATGATTTGGTGATATTTTTGAGGTTATTTGTAGCGACTATTTTGCAAATGACAGCCTCCAGGTTTTTACATTGTTGCTCTTGTGTTAATTCAATTCCATTATCGAGTTTTCGGATCACACATCCGTTGAATTTGATAGGTCTATCTTCCGTTAGTATTTCTCGTTATTTTGCTGAAATTTGATCTTCTTGAAGTCTATCTTCTTCAAGGGCCGCGAAGTGTTGATTTGCTAGGACTAATGTGTCATCTGTTTGTAGTCCAACAATTCCGAATTTGTTTTCTTTGTTGCACCATAAAAAACAAGGGTCATAAGTTGACTCAGTCATTTCAAGTTTGTGAATATGGTGGCTGTGATAGGTTTTGTACCAGTGATTACCGGCCTCTGGCACACCGTATAAAGGTTTAACAAATTTTAAAACGGAGTCATTTGTTATGCCCAATTCATCTTCAAGCTCTTGAGGTGGTTTGATGAAAAATATCGGTTTGATTTCGTGTCAGATTGGACATATGCTTGCGAAATGTCTCTAAGGTAGAGATTTATGTCATTGTTTTGCAATATTTCAGTGATACAAAGAATCAGCCGCTGACTAACGCGCTGGATTATGGGTGATTGAGTGAGCACAACTTCTTTTTCGATATCATTATATGCTTGGACTACCAGCCTTGATTTTTCAAAGGCTTTATCAGTTTCTTCGTGCTTTATCTGGTCTACTAAACGAGAATTAAACAATCTTGCACCCTTTGGAACTTCGTTTAGTTTAACTATTTGAAACACCTCTTTTTGAATGAGTCCCAAAATTTCAGTCCGACGAGAGGTTTTAAATTGATCTGATTGATGTTCATCTCCTAAAAATATTGTAATGTCTGCTTTGTTTACATTAGCAGCATATTTTCTAGGTCTACCACGACGGCGCGGTTGAGATATTTCCGGGAGAGGTTCAATCTCAGCATGGCTCTCTCCATGTAATTGATTGTTACTATTTTGGTTGGAAGTAGGATTTTCATCAGGTGATACGGAAGTTTGTGAAATATCGTTTTGCTGAAGGTGATCGGTCTCGGTAGGAGCAGGCTCTGTGAGATATGGTTTTACTTGGGTACTGCGGAAGTTCGTGGGGCCATTTGGCAAGTCTATCGTGCATGTTTCACGTTCGGTACTTAGTAATCTGTAAGGACCTGTCCAGTTTCCAATGTGTCCTGAGTTACCTTCTCTCCATACGAGTACCTTTGAGTTAAATGAAATATTGTTGATGACAGTTGTGTCAGGACCATTACGCATGTTTAACGCGTCTTGTACTTGTCGCTTGCTCTTAAGCTTTCTAACTTCTTCTTTCATGGCTTTAATGAGAGCATTTCTTCTTTGTGTTACTGTAGGAGAGGGTGGATCTGACTCCGTCATCCGTGGGTATGCCCCAAACACCAGTAAGGTGGGTACTAGCCCATGTGGCCCCGCGGAGTCATTCATAGCTTTGAACGTCATCTGGAGTGCCATATTTTTCTCGATTCCTGGGACCTCGTTGATAATTATATTGTATACTCTTCTTAATGTCCCATGGTAACGCTCGACCATGCCAATAGGATTATGCGCTTCAACGGGTACAGTTTTGGTTTTTGAGCCTACATTAATTGCGTACTGTTGAAACTCTCTTCCAACAAAATTCTTGCCTGCGTCGTGTACAATTAAATCAGGAGGGCCCAAATAGGTATCGATCCAGCACAGTCTTAACATATCCCAGGTATGCTTGGCAGTGAGGTCTTGTAGCCATCTGCCACTTTTAAACCTAGTTGCCTCATCGACAATATGGATAAGTGGACTATTGTTGATATACATTATGTCAACGAATATGCAATGATTAAAGTTTACATCATCACGCAGTGTGAAGCTGAAGCGACCGGGTGACTTGCCAAATCTTTGACAATATGTGCAATAGCGGCTAATGTGTTCAAGTGCTTGGCGATAGTTATTGTCATTGTGGCCTGCACGCTCCAATATATTGTGTAATCTGTTGACTGAAGGGTGACCGAAGCGTCTATGCAATCGCCGCAATTCTGTGTCTGACAAGAAACATGGATTTTTATCGAAAGAATTTGTAAGAAATGACCGTAAGGAAGTGTCCCAGATGAGGAAAGCGTGTCCAAACCGGCGCACTACTGGGACATTTTTAGTGGGAGTTGCAAGAATATTTTTTGTGACGAGAAAATCAATTTGCAGTTTGTCCTTGTCTGCAAGGGACAGCAAGAAAAGGGTATCAACGTTCACTACGTGAAATTCAACAATGCCGATGGGCATGTCTACCATAATCGAGCCAATCGAAATTGTGGATCCGATGCCGAATTGAACACTAACCATTCCTTTGGTAGTTGAATCTAATTTTGTGTTAGATATCTTCTGAAAAGCCAAGAATTGTGAATAGCCAGCGGTTGACTTCTTTGAAGCACCTGTGTCTATCATCACACCAAGAAATTCTGAACCTGAGTACCTTGATACAGTGTTAGTAATGAAGCTAGAATGATCGGGTTGTTCTGTTAGATTATCGGCAAAAGTATCAGATTTGAGTATCGAATGGATACAAATTTTGTTAGCTAGCTCAGAAGTAACTGATGCAGCATTCAGTGCATCGATTTCACCATAAGTGGAGAAGAAGGCTGATGTCTGCTGATTATCATGATCTGCTGGGACGTCATCATAATATGGGCCTGTATTAAGTGTTAGGGAATTGAAGATTTCATTTAGATCTTGATCTTGTTTTTCTTCATCAGATTCAGTAAATTCGCAATCCATCGCGTATTGTTTGAACCGAACTTGAAAGTGTTTTTCATTTAGAGGTTTAGTGTTCAGGCTACTTTTAACCCTGTTCCTAAATTTGGATTTAAAGGATTCTTTTTCTTGTTCCGTATGATTCCATGAGCGACAGTCTTCTCTTTGGCAAATGTAACAACGTGGTCGTGAGTAATTTTGAGCTGAACGCTCATGACCTCGAATATGTTTATTTTGGAGGTAACGCCGGTCTGTAAAAAATGCTGATTGGTCGGTATTTTCTTTCTCGTAAGCAACAATTGATGACTGTAGTTTGTTTAGTAATGGTCCTAGTGTGTTTGGTGGATCTACGACGGCATATCCACAGGAGGGTACGCCTTGGCATGCAGTGACCATTTTGTCATGTAGGAAATCAAGGGTTTGGAGTGGTTTTGAAAGGCCATACTGGAGCTGCTTGAGTCTATTGGTTAGAATTTTTAAACATTAAAGAGTAGGTTTAACTGGATTTGCAGTGATGATTGTTTTTATTGTAATATTGTTCCATTCATCGAGATTTGCTCGGTTATACCCGGGGCCTTCGAAAAAATTGCGGAGATGGTCAATAGCCTGAAGGAAAATCATTTTGGATAGGTTCGCCGAAAAATTATGATCTTGTGCGAATCCTTTTAGCATGATAGAGAGGGCTAAAGTGTATGCTTCTTCTGGAACCCCGTTTCGAGCGCAGTGGTAAAATATAGTTAGTTTGTGATCGATTTTGTCACCGGTGCCCCCGTATTTTTGGTCGGGTCCATAAGATTTGACAAGGTATGAGATTTCTTTACAAAATTTCATTGGATTTAGCATTAATGGCTTGCGTGTAGCTAAGGAACAATCTAATTGATCTGACAAGGGTAGGAATTCATTTACAGGTGCCTCGGGAGAAGGGAATTTATTACTTGATTTTTCGTGAGCTGTTTCGTATCTGGGAATAATGTTATCCTTTTTATTCTCTACTGAATCTGATGCACCGGCTGAAACAGTATTAGATGCAAGGTGTCTGTTCAATTTTGGTGACTTAATGGGGATGGAAAGGTTATTTGCTGCAGTAATAATATCATCCAGAGTCCAGATATGTGGGTCTTGTTCTTGTAAATAGTCGAAAAGTGTTTGTGCTATGGGTCTTCTCTTATCATTTTTAGAAATATAGACTCCTCTGCTAACTAGGCATAGCCGAAGCTGTTGAATTGTTCTAGTTTTAGCTTTGCTAAAATTTTCCGTCGTAAAAATTTTATAGTCATCTTGATATAAATCCCAATGATCAATGTCAAGGATATTTTTTCGTTCATAGAGGTGGAACTTTGAGAGAGTGTATGTATTGATATCTTCATCGGACGCGGATTCAACATTTATTCCACGGCCCCATTTGGCTTCTTCAAGTATCCAATTAACCGGTAATGTCATCTTGTTTTGATTATTTATCTTCTTTTATTGCTGAAAGAGGGTTGTGTCTGGATCGTACGTGTTTAAGGAATTTAAAAGAGAGGGTCGGATGTATGTGGGAGACGCAAGGAAGTGCGTTGCGTGTGTATGAGTCTTGTGGGAAATTAAGGAAAGCGCAGGTAGTTGTAATGAGACTCGCCTTTCTTGGAGAGGTGGGTAGTTGGACTCCTTCCTGACCTTGATATATTGAGTCCTGAGATGGAATGTTAAATCTGTCTGCGACGGCGGACTATCAAGCTTTCAGATTTAATTCTCCTTCTCCTTCGACGAAACAGATGTAGAAAGAGGTGGGAAGCGGAATCCTTCCAATTTTACTTGTTTCTTGATCTGTGTGCGCCAACTGATCAGTGTCGGAATACTATAACACAGTGCAAAGAGCGTAATCTCTATATCACGTTTTTACGGTTGTGATGATGGATCTTGTATTTCTACATCTACCCTAATTGAAACTATATAAGAAAATTGTATGTTCACGTTACATAATCAGAAATGACTCGGTTGTCTTCCTAGTCAATTTCACTAAAGACATTCCCAGTGTCCCAACAAGTAGCTGTGGTATTAAACTTGTGAAAAGAAACTGTATTGATGTTCCTACAATAAACAATGTGTTAGCCCCTGCAAACTATATAATTATTCATTATTTTAATTGAAAATAAAAATAAAAATAATAATTATCTAGAAATGACTTAGGATTTATTTAAATCTAGAATTATTAATTTTTAAGCAGTTCTTGTTGAGCTGTAGTAGGTTTTATTCAACATAGTAGTTTTTATGCGCATTATTGCCCCCTAGTGTATTAAAATGATGCTTAAAAATCTGGTCGAGTAATTGAGGACGCCAAAACTATAACAGAATGTACAATTCTCTTTTTTTTTTTTGCCTCAAAATAAGCTCATTGATAGAAATGTAATTAAATTCTCATGTGAAGCTATTAAAATTTGATTTAATGTCATGTTGTAAAGTTATGATCAAAGGTAGGAAAACTGGCGATTTATTCGACCAGTTTTGTAAGCTACTGTACATTTCTAGTGATGAGATGCGTAGCACACCAGCCACAATTCTTCCAATTAGTAGATTAATAATTTATGTCACGTGATTGACTATATATTTTGAATTTTTTTCAAAATGTATTGTTAAGCATTTTATCACTAGAAATATAATTCTCTTTGGCTACAAACTCAGAGTGCGGATTAAATAACACGGCGCAACGCGGCCCCTTATTTTTTATAAGATATGACTTCATAGTGTACACAAAGCAAATAAACTGTTGACATAATTCCTCAATTTTAATATTTTTGCTTATAACTATGCACGTACGCCTCATAATTCCTAAAATTTATCGTCATATTAGATATAAGTCTCT
>JAHYSP010007162.1:16868-36326 GCA_019455505.1 Pleochaeta shiraiana | reverse complement strand
ATAAATAAATAAATAAATAAATAAATAAATAAATAAATAAATAAATAAATAAATAAATAAATAAATAAATAAATAAATAAATAAATAAATAAATAAATAAATAAATAAATAAATAAATAAATAAGCTCAACATCCTAGTTCCTACGAAATTCCAAACTTCTCACCACAGTCTTCCCCATTAATTCATAGAATGATTTCACAACCTTCTACCACGTAAAAATTTCTCAACGCGAGGTGATGAGCAGATTGGCTCTCTACAAACTACGGGAACCAAATGCGCCATCAATTCGATCCGTAGCTAAGTCGTTTTACATTCATGAAACAACGCTCCGTCTACGTCTGCTAGGGGCAACCAATTCAAGCGCCAGCCACGAATTTCAGTAACGAATGTCTCAAAGACTAGAGGAGTTTCTAGCTTACTGGCTTCTCGAACAATAAAAGCAAGGATTCCCTCTCTCACACCCACGAGCACGAGAATTTGCTATCCAAATTCACCGAATGAATGGTAACGTAAAAGAGCATGGAAACATATGGTAAGCAAAGTTTATCAAACGTAATACAACTATTAGATCAGTTGTTAGGAGACGTATTGAAGCCTCTCGAATTGATGGAACAGCACCAGAGCTGGTTCCCGACTGTTATAAGGCCCTTAAAGAAGTCCTGCTGACGTACAACATTTGGAACATGGATAAGCATGAACAGGCTCTTGGTGCCTGCACGAACTTTCAAGTACTCGGAATAGACTACAAAATTGGTAGATAAAGAAATAAAAGAGTACTGGTTAAATAACGCTTCTCAATCCTACAAAGATTTTGGCATTAGTAGCTTTATTCTTTCTCATGAACTTTATCTACCCCGGTATCTTGTGGCAGATATTTACACGGAACGCTTCAGACACGGCGACTTCGCGGCCTATCATGACCGTTTTAACCACACAAATGCGACAAAAGTTTGTAGTTGCATGAACCTCAGGTCACCTAGACACGCTCTACAATATAGTCTCCTTTCTCAGCACCTTCCAAAGATTTCAAGATCATCAACAGGTGATCCTGCTCAATTCCTCATTAGCACGTACAGTGATGCAAAAGATATTGTTGTTCAATGGCTATGTGCCACAAAGTTTTACCCGAAGTTATGTCTAAGACAAAGTTTATCTTAAACGGTTTGTACACCATAAATTTAGAATTTAAAAAAAGAAAGGGTCTATCAACCAAGGTAGTTTGTTTTTCCGGTATTTTCAGTAATGTTTTAATTTGTAATTCTAGAGGACTAAATCCGTAGATAATAAGGGTTTAATACTACTTATTCATTGTGTAGTTGCGATATGGTAATCACTATTTTGATTTTGATTGTAAATGCCTGCAAAATCTAAGGCAATAAACTTTAGCGTCATTAGCCCCATCAGGGTCTTATTTAGGTCTTGGACCATAGATAGACGCTAAATATAAAACAATCACAAAATATTTCCAAAATTGAATAGTCAATAACAAACCGTAAAAGGTATCCGATCCTGAAGCAATGATAGGATCTCCACAAGAGAGAATGATAAAATAATTTAACAACTTCCCTTAGAAGCATTTTGCTCACCTGAACCTTCCCTATTCCCACTTCCCCTCCCTCACGTCACGCCCCGAAGTCTAAGCTAAAACAACGCCGTGATGGATCCAGTGCGCACAAAGCGCCACTACACGAAGGTAGATAACGCCAATGAACCAGCGCGCTCGCGTCTCAAGATCAGGGGACTTAACCCCCGATTTAATGATCATGAATGAAATGGAATTGGCAGTAACTGAAACCGATTCGAGCATTCTTGACATCGAGATGATCGATGCTCAAATAGAAAAATTAATTGAACAAACCACACGCGCCAGAAATCAGAACCAGAAGAATTCTCAGGCCAGCCCTTCCCTTAAATTCGCCATTGACAAAAGGAGCGTATACACCACTTCTCGCATCACAGTTAAGCGCGTATTAGTCAAAAAATTGTTGTAACTGAGGCAGTTGACATGACTGCATGACACGATAATATCTTCTAACTTTCAGCAATTGGATAATGGAAACCTCTGAAAGCTTCGCAACTGGTTTAGTTAACTCCACTAGATGGTATTTTTCGTGAAGCAAGCCTAGGAAATAACTTCTCTTCATCTGAAAACACGAGTTCAACAATTAGCGAGTAGATCTCATGGCCGGGACCTCCTGTTTTTCTGGTTTGGGTGAAGTGGATAATTTTGGTAAATCTGTGTTCTAATGAATGATCTGATGATTTTAATACAATTTGATTTCAGTAGTGACAAGGATTTATTCTAATCTCTTATCAAGCTCTGACAAGAATTAATGGAGGCGTTGGTACTATACCTATGAACATGGTTAGTATTCTTCTAGTCCAGATAATTTATTTAAAAATTTGTCCTTAAAACTCAGCCCGTGGAATCTTCTGATATTTTATCCCAAATGTGAAAGTGACAGTCAGATGTTTTATTCCAAAATTGAAGACATGGCAAAGGAATTGCTATGCTGAGGTTGACAAAATTATTTCATAAATCTGCCGATGTCGCAGCGGTAATTTTGCTGTAATAATTCGTAATTGTTTCCTCGTATACGAGCCAATCACAGAATAATTGTGGCAAAGTTAATCTTACGCAAGGTAAGCCTTCCCAAAACGCTTTATAACGTTCTCAATTAAACGTTCCTCTTTAATATCTCGGGCTCTTTCTTCGTAAATCTGTATTGTTTTAAAACTAAGAATCTTGGGAGTTCCTTAAAATTGTTTATACTCGCAAAAATTAAGTTTCCTTACTAGCCAGATGTCTTAAATCAAAATTTAACCTTTCACACCGAGTTTGAACAACGCTTTCATCGAGTTAGATGTTTCACGACTTGATTTCTTCAAAATGATATTGAATTTAGCTTCTACAGCTAGACTTCGGATTCGACCCTCGTTCGAATCTACAGTTGCCACCTTCAAAGTAGTATCGACAAGATTATTGTCTTGTTTGGCAATCTTGGAGCAACAAGATGGAAAATTGAATCAAAGTTCACTCCATGCGGTCACTGCTGCACAAAAACTTGGAGGTCCCGTTAGTGGATTCCTAGCTGGTGGGAACATCCTGGAATTGGCCAAAGAGGCCGCGAAAATTAAAGGAATTGATAAAGTTATTTCTGTTAATAATTCTGCGTACAACAAGGTTTTTTCTACAACTAAAACTGAAAGTTGATAACTGACGAAACATCTAGCGTCTTCCAGAGATTTTTGCGACTATGCTTGTCGAAAATATTAGGAAGGGCGGATACACACATATTTTCGCCGGACACACTACATTTGGAAAGAGCCTAATGCCCAGGATAGCTGCATTACTTGACGTGTGTCAAATTTCTGACATCACTGCTATAATTAACGAGAGCACATTCATACGACCCATTTACGCTGGTAATGCTATATCAACTGTAGAATCATCAGACAAAATCAAGATAATCACAGTTAGGGCAACAGCTTTTGCAGCTGCAGGATTTGAAGAGGAATCAACTGTAGTTGAAGATGGGATGGACCTGAAGGCTGAATTCTCGACGGAATGGGTCTCGGAAAATCTTAGCAAGACAGATAGACCTAATCTGGCTTCAGCTGAGAGAGTAGTCACCGGTGGTCGCGGTCTAAAGTCTAGAGATGAATTTGAACGCTTAATTTTGCCTCTGGCAGACGCTTTGGGTGCTGCAATCGGCGCATCTCGAGCAGCTGTAGATAGCGGATATGCAGACAATAGTTTGCAAGTAGGACAGACTGGACAAGTAGTTGCTCCTCAGCTATATTTGTGCGCGGGGGTTTCAGGGGCAATTCAACATCTTGCAGGGATGAAGGACAGTAAAGTAATCGCAGCAATAAACAAGGACAAGGAGGCTCCAATATTCCAAGTCGCTGATGTCGGACTTGTCGGAGACTTGTTTGACAAAGTGCCTGAGCTAACCCAGAAGCTTAAGTCATAGACGTAATTTTAACGAAATTTATTAGTTATTTCTAGTCTAGTATTGCGAGCATATCTTCGATTTTGTTAAACTTTTCCCTTTCCTTTCCCTTCTTCCTACCGTTAACTCTCTCAATTTTATCGATTTTCTGCCAGTCTTGCCAACTAACAGGTCTGCAGCCACGCTTCTCAGCGATCTCCTTGATTACATCCCAGCCAGGCTTTGGGTTTTTCGTTTCACCGTTTAGTGGTAATGAGAGAAATGGAAGATTACTATGCCAGTCATGAGCAATACATTCTGCGGTTAAAAAAGCATCTTCCATTGTGCTTGCAATGACCCCAGTTGGCCCTTTTTTGACCCATCCCGCGCAATACATGCCTGACATATGATTTGGGTCATCCCCATAAATTATACGCCCAAAATGGTCACTAGGTATAATTCCTAGATTATCATTGAAAGGTATCCCTAGCTCGTGAAAGCCAGAAAGACTTTCACACTTGTATCCAATAGAAACGAGTGCCATTGAAGTACTTAGTTCATTCATCTCTCCGGACCCTGTAGATTTGGCCTGAAGGTCATATGGATTTGGAATAAGAGATGTTTTTTCAAAGATTATACTACCTAAATGAGATTTAGACATCGGCTTAGTCTTGAATGACCTTGGAGCCATGCAGAATTCTAGAGATATTGACTTCTCAGTAAAATTTAATCTAGATATTTCGGCAGAAGATAAAGAACTCTTTCTGAGAAGTTCCATTTTTCGTTGAGATGCTCGAGGTAATCTTTTGATAATACTATCGTCAAGCAAAAATGAGTCTAATATAGGGTTAAATAAAACCGAAGTCATCTTAGTGAGCTCCCTAATTTCTTTTATGGTGTAAGCAGCCTATTACAAAGTTAGATTGAGACAGAGGAGCTTTCAACATTTTTTGGTGAACCTGAATTGGGCCTCTTCGTCCTATAACTCTCACTCTCTTAACAGTACTCTTGCGTAAGTTCTCCAAGGCATTTTCCGTGATATCTGTTGATCTCAAAACATCTGGACTTTTGAGAAGAATTCTGGCTACGTCAAGAGCAACATTTCCTTGTCCTATGATAATAGCTTCTTCTCCGTTGGTCAAATTTGGTGCTAAATCAGCATATTGGGGATGACCATTGTACCATCCGACAAATTCTCGAGCCGAGTAAATTCCTTGGACTTTGTCTTCACCAGAAATCCCCAACTTTCTATCCCGCGATGCACCATAGGCAAAAAGAATCGCATCGTAGTAAGGAAGCAATAACCGCAATGGTAGAGACCCCGCACCTTCTCCGATTGAAATATTACCCACAAATGAGAATCTCGGGGAGCAAGCTATTTGATCAAATTTTTCTTGGCATTTCTGTGTATTATTCAGTCTTTAATGATGAAACCTTGGAGGGTTACTTTTTTTACTTTTACTTTAATTTGGGTAAGGGAAGGGAGATATTTAGATTCACCTTTACATCCGTATGATCAGGAGCAACTCCATATCGTACAAGACCATATGGTACCGGAAGTCGCTCATACATATCTACCCGAGAATTTTTAATGTTCGACAAAATTTTGTAAGAAACATAAAATCCTGACGGTCCGGATCCAATAACTGCCATTCGAAAGGGTCGATCATCGCAATAGCCTCGTCGCTGATGCATGCTATGCACTTGAGTCTGATTAAACTTGACTATATTCCATCTGAACATCGCATGTTGCCTGCCTTTCAATCTTGGTCTAGTTAATAACATTTTTGAAGTAGTTTCTTGTTACCTAAATTCTAACTTTGTTTTAATACGCTCGGGATTTTCGACCTGTTGCTGTAGTGATACCACTGTTTACATTCTAACATAAGTTCTTGTTTTACGCCCTAGACTATTTTGTAGTATTCCAAGTATGAAAGGGATCATACATCCATCATTATTTCAATAATTTCTGTAGATACTGTTTTATATTATCTCATACATCATCATCTTACGTCTGTACCCGTGGGCTTTCCATGCCTCCTGATATCATGGGGTTTCAAGGGCCTTTCCTATATCATTCACCAGAACCTGAAGAGCCGCGTAGCATAAATCATCAATTTGATCCCAAAGCCATTTACCGGGCCAGCCTAAGTTCTATCACCCCTCGATCAGGATCTTCGGATTTTATGAATCAAAATTTTGAGTACGTATGATTCCTATGTTCTCCTGAACTTAACTTAAAAAAATTGCCACACAGTTCATACGTTTTTTTGCCTAAGAATAAAATTAATTCTTATCCTATGAGCAAGTCTGTTAAAAATTATGTCAGTATAACGAGGAAGGCGCTTTTTCTCGTGCGCTCATGCCAAATTCTCTGTTCATGCGCGTTATTTTTTATTGGAATTATCGCCAATCCAATTCGGAAATCGACTGCCTGGATTATTCGAATAGCCGTAAGTTGGCTCCTTGATAAATAGATTTCAGAAACTAACTACCTAAGCCTGCTATTGTAACAATACACACCATATATGCTTTATACTATCTAAGCTGTAAGAAGACAGGAAGAGCAACAGCCTATTTGGCCTACTGTAAATTTTTCGCTTTCTCAGATGCTGTAACAATTTCGGCTTTTATTTATATAAGTTTATTTTTTGCGGCTAGACCCATTGATAATCAGTCAATAGTTTCAGAAAAATTGCCGATCAATTTTATTCTATGTTACTCAGTAGGGTTTTACTCGGCGGTAGTTAGTGGCGCTTTGTACTTTGTTTCTCTTTGCATGTCTCTCTACTTGGGCTTTGTCTTTCGCAAAATTGCAGCAATTCCGCCCGATATGAATCCTTTGGAATATAACCTGACATCTCGACACAAGCGAAAAAAATCTTCCATTTCAACTGCTTGTACCGTTTTGGCCGAGCACAACTCGACGCCACTTGAAACTAAAAATATTTTTGGAATAACCTACGAAGATTTGAACCGACAACCGACGATACCTTTCTCTGACTCCAGACCAAAAACACCTAAATTATCTAATGAATATACTTCTATTTCTAGAGATGCTCGAAAGGATCTCCCAAGCAGAAAGCTTCAAAATCCCTCACCCCATCAAAATCCCAACAGACTTAGACGAGGTCCAGGCTACTCATCATCGCGCAAAAATCCTATTCGTACAGAAGATACTCTGCGGGACGAAAACGACTGCCTATGTCATGAATCCGATCCAGAAACTCAACCTCTGAAATCACAAATTGGTTTCTATCACAAGAAGCAGAGAGGAGCGCGTGGCTTTACTTCAAAAATGGCGCAAGGTCGTTACTTACCTCTAAATCAACAAAAAGAACCCAAAAATGAACATCCAAATCCACTCCAGGCGAATCCACTGTTAAGCTCTGATAATTTTCGCTCCTCGAAAAAATTTCAATTCATATCTCAATTTTCAGAGAATAAAAAGTCAAACCAGGTTGATCAATATTCAACTCATAGCATGGATAGTGATGATATTAAGGTTCCATCTTTGGATTTAGATATTGAAGAAATGGATCTAGGATCATTGAAGATTTCTCCTAAATACGGAGATTTGGTTTCAGGAAAACCTCCTGTCATGGTGGGGCGGAATAGCTTGAGACAAGTCTCATCAGGGCACGACTATATTGTTGGAGAACTGGGCTCCCTTGGCATGCTTGGACGTCGAGAGGTTAGTGGAAAACAGTCAGAAGATGATCAAGGTCATGATAGGCCACCATGTTTAATGCCTAGAAAGTTTAGCGGGAAATTGTTGTTTTAGAATTATTTTGCTCACAGCCTAATAAAATGTATTTACTCGGGAGAACTGCAAAATAAAATCCAAAAAAGTCTTTTATATATACTTAAAACTTTGGTGAAAGCTGAAATTCGTAATATAAAAAAACCAAGAGTTTTTCGGGAAGAAATAAGCATGAATTTACGCAGAACTCATCCGGTTTCGCTCAAGATATTTCTTCCAGACTGTACCGGTACCCATTATTTCTCTTAAATTGACAGTATCCCAGAAATCTAGAGAACACAAGTGTCTCATTGTTGGACGTCCGTGGGGACAATTCCAGGGCTTGTCGAGCTCACCCAGATGCGCAACTATTTTCTCCATCTGTTGTCGGCTCAATGTCTTTCCAATCATGATGCTACTTCGGCATGCTCTCATCGCGAACATCTTTTGAACTTTTGAAGGCCGAGGAATAGTTCCAGGCGGATGATCTGCCAGAAGTGACAGGAGTTCTTCGAGATCAGAGAAAGAAAATGTAGTTTCACGACTCAATGGAAGACTTATGAGCTCACAACGATTTCCCACTGGACGCTCGCCAGATTGATCAACGGAGACGACAAAACCATTACTCTGCAAATTAGATAAATTCTCAATCACAATCTCCTCTTCAAGAGCCGTGAGATTCAGTAGTTTTGGAACGACAAGCTTTTGTGACTGAACAATTGTAGTTGCTTGGAGGCGTTCAAAATTATACTTTTCATCAGATGCGTGCTGATCAATTATAAAAATATCGTCTTTAATTGAATTTTTATCGTCATTTTGAGAACACGAACGAGAAACAAGTATGAAACCCAAGTTGAATTGACCGATAATCTTCATTTTGAGAAAATCAGTTTTTGAAATCTTTAGAGAAAGCTTTTCCTCAGCAGCCAAAGGTTCTTGCTCATCATTTGCTTCTACAAGTGATCTCCCTTCAAAAGAAGACAATTCGTATTGAAGATATGCAAGTTGGTTTTTAATGTTTGATATGTTAGTATTTATAGTTTGGATGAGGTTAAAAGTTGATTCATTTTTTTTAATTCTCTTCATTAAGGATTTACAGGGGTTAATTTCTTCCTTACGAACTTTGGCGGCAGAGTTTTCTGCCTCCCAGATAAGTTCTTGGACTTTGGCCTCTTCGATTTCTTTCTTCTTATCATCATCAATATACTCTTCATTTTCAATACCATGTGTAATTGCAAAATTTTTAGATTCCTCTTCAGTAAGTGACGCAATACTAGACTGAGTAACATTTAGGGCCTCTAAAATTTCACAATCTGTGTCTGTATATTCTTCAGACATTGAAAAAGATTTCTGTGATAATTCTAATGAATATTCTCCTTCTCCAGAACCCACATTGCTAATCTCATTTCCATCTGAAATAGCTCGTGATTGTGTTGGTGCCGTTACAGAAAACATTTGGCTGAGGTTACGCCCAAAATCCAAGACACTATTGGACAATTTTTTTGGTGTTCTCGAATCCAAGTTTTCATGATTTGATAGAGCGCCAGGATCTACTCTAGTAGGACAAGGTGTGCCTACCTTGCTGATTGTGGTATGCTCACCAATGGTAATTGTAGCTATCTCTGCAGATCCTTTTCGCTCAACCGGGGTGCTTAAATACCTGCTCGAGTTGGAATATAATGATTCTTGCGGATAATTGAGTGAAGAGGATAATTTATCGGAATAGGCGTTTGTCTTATAGGTTCTGCAAATTTTTTTTGTTTCTGGAGACTTGGAATATTTCTCATCGGACAAATAACTAGAATTAGGTCGTTTAGACTTGGGTGTTTGTACTAAGCGCATTGTATTTGTCAAGAAATTTGATGAAGTATTAGAATTTCTGAGTTGTTCATCTCTATTATACTCTTTCTGGTTCAGTAACATGTAAGGTTCTTCATCTTTGTCAAATCTATCGAAGTTAGTGTTGATACTTTTGCAAAAATTATTTATTTGGTTTCTGAATGAAGGTCCAGGTTCAGCCATTGATAAAGACGAAACTGGGCTCCTTTGCTTTGAATTACTCGGAAAATTCTCATCTATATCTTCATCACTGTCTAACAGGCCACATTCATGCTCGTTTGATGAAGTAACCGTTAATTTGCAAGGTATTTCGGCGGTACATATGTTACTGTCAGAGAATAAGGCCGACTGCCTGTAGGTTGATTTCTTTTGTAAAGAAAACTGGGAAACAGGTATTGAATTATGTTGAGATTCTAAAAATTTAGAAAGAGCCACTCTAAGCGCTTCGAGAATCTCGTTCTGATTATGAAGGAGTATGGTGCGCTTATCAGGGCTAACATTAACATCATACAAATGAGTGTCAAGCTCTATGTTTGCGAAGATAAAAGGAGGCAAAGTTCCATTGAAAGACTTGAAAACCTCGTTGAAAGTTTTAGAGATTTGAGGAAGGGCACAGGGCCTATTGTTCACAAAGAACATCTGTCTATCTGGTGTCTGACGACCCTCTCCAGAAACAAGACGAGAAATGTGGCCCAGAACCCGCATACACTTTGGTGTATTACCATCTTGAGAAGTTCGTCTTTGATTGCAGCTACTTTTAGCTTCAATTTCCAAAATTAAATCCAGTGGAATGAGTGTTGAAAGCATTTTTGCTCCAAACACATTAACAATATTTTCTTTAGTGGAAAAGTTCCCCTTCGTAGAAAAAACTGTAGCTCTTTTTCCTTTTTCTCCTTGCTGAAAGACAGAAAATTTAATGCCCTTCTGTATACAAGCATACTGTCCTAATAAGTTTGTCACTTTACTCCATTCACGTTTGATATTTCGCTCGAACTCTCGACGTCTGACGGGTAGATTTCTGAAAAGATTTTGGACAATTACTGTGGTTCCTTTTTGGGCTGCGACTAAAAAAATTTCCTTGAGCTTTCCAGAAGTTTCAAATTCAAGCTTATTTCCTTTCGGGACATCTTCTGCCAGACATGTCACGACGTTAACGTGTGCAACTGCGCAGAGAGAAGATAAGGCTTCGCCGCGAAACCCAAAAGTTTTTAGATTCAGAAGGTCAGTATACGATGAAAGCTTCGAAGTGTGGTGCTTCAATGCCATTGTCTCATAATTACTTGGTGAGATACCATCGCCATTATCCTGCACTTCGATCGAGTCAAGACCTTGATTCTTAAACTTCACCTCTATAAGCCATTAGCATTAAACCCTCAATTACAACATGTGAAGTTTTCTACCAATACTTGTAGCTCCAGAATCAAGACTGTTCTCAACCAGCTCCTTTACCACAGAGCAGAGATCCACAATAACTTGACCAGATTGGATTTGGTGGACCTGTATTATTTCAGTAATTACTCAGTAAAAATCTAATCTAGAATATGCCAACCGCTCTGACTTCAATAGGTTTTATTGTAGCCATACCATCGTTTGTTTTTCTCAATTTAACGCGTCATCGAAAATGTGTGCAGGTAAAACTTGTATCAAATATGGTATCAAATGAACATCTGCAATGTCACTTAAAATCTTAACAACACCATACGTGTTCGTACATCTATAGTCACTAGCGGGATAATTTCATTACTACTGTTTGGTTCTATTAAGGTCTTACTATGTAATTTTACTATCCTTGACAAATTCGGTTTCATTGTGGATTGAGACATCATTAAGATAACTTTCATATTGTTTTTATTACTAGAAGAAAATTTGTATGCTTATTCCTGCAAATTTAATTTTTTGTGAAGTTCAGTACAGGTAATATTCTCTAATTTTCCAGTAATGCTATCACTGGCTACATTTTGGGAATTTAGTAAGGGAGAAAATTAATTTTGGCTAGAGAGCATCTATTTTACTTTAAGATTTGCTGGTGAGGTCTCCTGAAGACACTTAAGTTTTTTTCTAACTCTGGTCATTTGATAAGCCTCATCATCGAGCATAATTAAAGCTAGCACCGCCAGCAGAGTAGCTGAAACCAGCTCTCGTGGTATACAATTAGAAGCGGATTAGACATTGATTTCATCCTCTATGATAACCCTGTAAGTTTTATTAAAAACACTTTAAGAAAACTGACTGTAAGTTCTGACTTAAGGAAGTCAGTACTCAAAAATAATCTTGTGTCCGAATTTCATCAGGAAGTTTAATAAATTAGATGAGCGTCGATGTAACAACCCTACATGCTGAATTGACGTTTTATATTTTTATTAAAAGAATTAGACGGTTGGTTAGTCCAAAAATAGGGCAAGAGACTCTTCAAACGATACAGATGATGTAAAATCATCGATATGAGAAGTCTATGTTTGGTCAGAGAGGGTGAGAAAATAGTTGTCAAATTAATCTTGGTTTTTAAGGCGTCTTGCCTCGTTTGCTCGGTTTATCGAAAATATCTGGGTAACTTATTACACTAAGTCCGGTGAGAGACAGAGTGGGGTTGGAACAGTAGTGAACTGTTACTAACCAACATACCACAAAGTTCACCAAATGATGAAGCATGTAGGCATAAGTCATACCATAAACAGCCGCGTAGATTCCGATACCTAAGAAGAAGAAACTCGTTAAGTGACGGAGTCGGGATGTAATTCTTGGAACCATTTTCCCGATTGTAAGTGTTTCAACTAGGAGGATGAATGGCATAATTGATAGCAAGTTATGATGAGAAGAGAATGGTGTCAGCCAATGTACCGCAAGATTATGTATCCAAACGACAAGAATCGGTAAATTGATCGGAAGGATCCACAACATAAGAATCAGTATAGAATGCGCATAATTGTAAAAATTGGAGTTAGAGCGGGAACGGTTGTCCCAAAAAATTCGTATAGCTTTGGTGCAAGTTGCTACTTGTACTAAACAAGCCACTAAGTAGGCAAACTGATAAGGAACAAATGTAGAGACAAGAAAAAACAGTATTGTAGTCGTTATAAGTCGTCGTCGAGGCGTCGATGGCGCAAAAGCTAGCGAGCTCAATCTCTTTTTTTCTTCAATTCGTGACCAAGAAAGCTGAATACTCGAACAGCTAAATATTGTGCATAGCAGGTTAGTCACAATAAGAGTAGCATAATTGACCACGACACAAACACCGACACAAACTAGCCCAATTAATGGAACCATGAACCAAAAAAATGGATCCTGTGAGCCAATAAGAAGATCATTTTTTGTAAAATCAATTTGTGTTTCAGTTTTATTGACTCCCCAGTCCTGTAGTCTGTGCGAGGTTCTAGACGATGTTGGTTTTAGTTGAGACAGTGATAGCGATAACAAAGTCAACGCCAAAATGAGAAGTGGAAACGATTCTCGAAGGCAAAAATCTAGACTTGCCGAGAAGGTCATGAAAATCCCAGTCTCATCATATATCTTAAATTGCTTTCTCAAAACAAGACTAACTACCAAAAGCGGAAATGCAGCAAAAACTGTCCTGTATCGCATGTATAATTTGCCCAAGCTGCCATTCAGATCGACTCTAAGTGATAGCTCTATACGGGAGTTACAGGTAGGATCAGTCCAAAATTGAAGACTTAGTCCATCATGAGTAATTTTGTTACTCAGTGGCGGCGGTATAAAAGGCGAGACTCCATGGAGATTGATATTGACTCGTTGAAAATTAACGAAGTATTTTGATTCATAAGGTTCGGAGATGTATTGTCGCAATAGAGGTGTAAATATTTCTGCCTCTAGGCCACAGGACTGATTTTTCATTTCCAGGGTATATGCAAGCAGGCTAGAATGTAACGCTGGTATTTCTACCTCTGCTACTACTGGACGATTTGCCGGTAATGTAAACTTCAAGCCATAAGCCAAAAGTCGATGCAGGCCGATGGAGTAGATATGATGTGAACGGTCTTTATCATTGAATTCCGCAATAACCCAGCCTTGAGTGGGGTTAGATGCTTTTTCATTGACTGCAACAAACTGATATTCGCTTATATCTTCTAGATCGTACTGCAAGTATGAGAGAGGCTGGATGTCTTGTTTTTTATTTAGATGGAAAGGAGCCATACTCCCTTTTGTTGGAGCTGGCAAGATTATTACGTCAGATGCAGCATTTTTACACGCTAGTCTGGTAGAAGACCCAGAGTGATCAAAGTTCACTGAAAAAAGGGTCGATGATTGACTAGAATGAGCCGCGTAGACACTACAGAATAAAACTTCGACGTTTCCCGAGTCAGTTTCTTTGTCCAACTTTTGATCAGTGAGAAGTGTGAAGCGTTTCCCTTCCGGTATACCATGAGGTGGTATCGGGAGTAGGTGAACTCGACGTTTATGGTTCAGGCCAAGCTGTCGGACTACCAATCTTTCACCTTGTGCTAATACGAAATTAGTTTCATCCTCTGGATTAAGAAAAGTTGTGGTGCTTTTAAGGGAAAAGGTTTTTTCAGTAAAGTTCTCCATGCCAGTCAAATACCACTTTTTGAAACTTCTCATGCGATCTGCTCTTGGCTTGGTTTGGACAGATCTGTTGACATCTACAATATCATAAAGTGACCTCACAACAACATTTCGGAATTGATCGCACCACAAAATAGCCTGGTGGTCCATTCCTGTCCAAACATTTGGAACAGATGATGTAAAAACTGTAAAACCGTGGGTGTCAGGTACCAAAGACTCAAGACTAGCGTAATCGGATGGAACAACAGTATCTAGTCCACCACCAGCGATAGAAATCAATGTAACGTGCCATAATGGATTGTTATTTGCCCATTTTTGCGAATATGCATCCCTCCAATATTTGTTGATTCGTCGGTAAGTCTTTACAATTTCTCCATCGAAAGAAACAGGAGGACGGGCGTGTGGTGCAGACATAGTAATAATTGTGTTGATTGAGTTGGATTGATAGTTAGGCATAACAAGCATTGTTCGCGCTACAATTCCTCCCATTGAATGACCAAGTATTATCACAGATGTCGGGTCTGGTAATTCCGAATCTCGTTCAGAGCGGCGTGGGTCATGATACAATGACAATATATAGGCAATTGCCTCATTTAAGTACTCAGCTTGGTCAAGTAATGTTTGACCATGGAAAGCCGTAATGTCCTCATTAAAGTCAACAGTAAAGAAATCGAGTTTTCGTACACCTGCGGCTATAGCTATTGTATCAAACCGTAACACTTCATGGAAAAGATTTGCTGCTTCTGCAGCAATTGGTCGAACCTGCTTGTAACTACCAGCATTTCCAGGAATAAATAAAACGGGAACGCCTTTTACCTAGGATACGAGTTAGCGACGAAAAAAATGATTTAAGAACTGATGGTACTTTAGCATCTTCATCAATACCCCCTTCTCTGTATAGATACATCGAGTACTTGCTTGCAAAACGAGTGTGTTCCGTATCAAAATCAGAAAGTTTCACAAAAGATGGTATCATGTATGACATGCGGCATCCTTTATCATCTAACTGTCGACTTGAAAAAGAGTGTACTATCAAGGTCAAAAATATCATAGCTACTACTGTAGTGATTAAAGTAAGCAGGGATATAGACCATGGGCCTCGAAATCTTGATCGAGAAGAAGCATCCTGACGATGATCTGACATGTTACCAGTGATAATAACCTTTTTGGGAGGGAGGCCGTTCAAAATACTGTCCGTAGAAGAATGGGGAATTATTCTGCCATTTCTGGCATCACTGTCCTTTCCATCTGTGCTTAAGCGCCGACTACGTGTTGTACTTTTCCGACGATCAAGCTCATGAATGGAATTTCGCCTTGAATATTTCTTGGTCTTCTGAACAATTGCAGGAGACAGATCTTCAAGATCGGACTCGTTTAGGTTCCAGATTTCTTCGGGGATTGATATCGGATTATCGCTTTTTTCTACAATGGCAGATCCCGATAATATGGCCTGCATCTAAGCGACTTGCGTAAATTTCAAGCTCCCTTGATCCGACTCCAATAGAGTTGAATATTCCGTTGGTTGGATAAGGAGATTATGAAGTTTCAACTAAGGTATAAGAGGCCTGGATGACAGGAGGCGGGAAGAATGAAAGTGAAAAATGAAAGGGCTAGCTATAGGTCAATTGTCAGTCGTACTCGAGACGGGTCGGTGTAGTGGCTTGAATTGTGATAGCAAGTAGCACGAAGAAGCGCGATCAGTCAAAACATGTTTAATGAGTTTTCCCCGATGTTGGGGTCAAACAAAGCTTATGGCGTCCGTCAGAAGCAATATGACAACTTAACTAGAGGCTGAGAGATAAAGTACTAGGGCAAACCTAACTTCTCTTCCCCGGAAGCGAACAATGCGTGAGCTAACTAACTTAGGTGAAGCAACAAGAGGTTTTTTTGTGTTTTTTTTTTTTTGTTTTTTTATAAGGTTTTGGTTCAAATTGGATGGCTGAGTAGAATAAACAACACAAACTGAAGAAAAATTATCCTCGGTGAAAATATTTTTCCCGAAATAAAGACAGGCTAAGAGCAAATAAATAATTATGCGGAGAGAGAAGATAGCCATAACAAATTGATCTACAGTAAATGAGTTAAAAACCACTCTGATTTAAAGGATACAACGGAGTGACAGAACTAAGAACTTGTTTAAGAACAAAAGATACGCAAAATCAGACAACAAATTTCAGACGATTACGATCCATACGCAAGTGGTTTTTGTCTCATCAAGCCAAAGTAAAAATGATGATATTTCCGTGGATGTGACAAACTGAGCCCAACAGTGTAAATGTATCAGTAATTGCGTGCAATTTTTTTTTTTTTTGACTTAGAATTGGGCGAAAGTAGGGGATGCGAGTTGGCAAGCGCCTATTGTTGATCATATCCTTTGTCCTTGCTTGAGATTAAATACCGCGCCCTACTTATGCAAGTAAATCGTGTCAAATATTAGAAGATTCTTTCTATCAAAATTGTCATAGATGAAAGGACCCTATCGAAGTATACCAGGGCAAATAAAGTTGATCCGTTAATCATTTCCTAAGATGATGTAGATTGTACTCTTATTATATCCTCGCCCACAATGATCCTTGTGACTGGTGTCGTGACTGATATTGAAATGGATAAAAATCACCTGATTTTTTGTACTCTAATATTTATTTGCTTACCATTGATAGAGAGGTTTTATAGGCGCGTTTATAGAAACGTCCCTTAATCGTCCCCGAAAAAACGCCGATCGCAGGACAAAGTTCAAAGTGGGGCTCAGTCCACCTATTAGCAGCCCTGAGAGCGCCATGGTATTAGTCACCCTCTGTACATAAATACCTGTTTAATTTGGTACAGCTAAATTATTCTTATTGATGTTATTGTGATGAAGCCTGGAGATTTCATTAGATTATTCATCATAGCATGGGTAATCGAAAGTACCTGTCGCTATAGGCAGGGATTAGCAGGGATTAGCAGGGATTTGTCGGGGGGTTTGTACTATTTGATTGGCTTCTAAAACTTCGGGCTATTTGGAAATGAATAAGATCTGCTCTCGACTCCAAATTTAATTGGCCATTCATGAAATGGCAAAAAGCGAATGTAGCTGTCCATTTCTCTGTATTATAGCCCCCATGCTTGATTCAATTTTGTTGAGAATGGTTACATTTATTTTAAAAATTCTTAATTATTCATACATGTAACTACAAATAATATTCTCATAACCTTGAGGCTCAATACAGTATGACTTATTAAAAGAAAAAAAGACTCTCTCTCAATTATAGGCTGAGAGAGGGACATCGGATTACTCATGCTTTAGTGTACTAATTGCTTTTATTTAGATAAGTGATCATGTGAACGTCGATTAAGCCGGGTAACAACATCTGCGATCACGTGCCCAAACACATAGAGCCAATGAGAACTCGGTAATTCCAACTTTGCTGAAAGTATTTTGTAAACAAATACTTTTTGAAGTCAAATATATCACCACAAGAAGTTTACTTGAGGGAAATAGGCATATTTCTTTTAATTCAGGAGTGTCTTAATTCAATTTGACTATTGTCTCCTCTGTCTTTAGCATAAGATAGAAAAAGTTTTGTAATATATTTCGCTTTGGACTTTAAAAACAATTTACTGAGGTACTGTATGTGCTACACTTAGATAAAGCTGGATTGAAAAACAACATCATAATTACTAATATCTCTACGTACTGATTGAATAATTGAGCTAGCCTACTTATAATACATCGTTGCATGTCGCAGGATCAATTGGTGTTGTCTGCAACAGAGCAAGTCCAGTAAAATATCAGTCAATTAATAAAATCTACAGAATGGAAAAATCCAATTTCTCTACATTTATATAAAAGACTTTCATGCCCTACTCTATTTACCCCCATCTTTGTTGATCAACCTGTTTTAATTATCAGATTTATATCACATGACTACGATTGAAAATTTACGCAGCCAATTACAATTCATGGGTTTAACCCGTAACATTGTGGCCGGCGAGGTCGAACACTTCACCTTCACGCGGTGCTGGCTGTAAACGTTCAGTGTGTTCGCATATCTGGGATAGTCAATGATAGTCGCAATCCTTCCCTTCAGGATCCCTATTCATCTTCGCAGGACATTCGTCTTCGTCTCTATAGCACCACCCCCTAGCACCCTCCTCGACGATATCACCCACGAGTGACCCAGGGAATTTAGAGTGAAGGGCTCTATGTTTCCACCTACAAAACTTCGATGAAAAAAAGCTGTTGGTGCAATGATCAGGTACTGGTTGGACTTTCTAGAAAGTGGCAGGTTAGATTCCTACATGGTTTAATTGAGGGGGGACTGCGGCTGCTCGCCGAAAAATAGTACGTGAGGAACGGCTAAGGCTTTCCTGATGGGTTTTTCACATTAGGTTTTCCATCAGCCTGTGACCTTAGGGTCATGGTGAATGCGTTCCTACCCATTCGATCCGATGTAACTAGCTGGCTCATACGTAGATATTGGGAAAAGTTGGGCACCGAATGGGCATTGCTGTTGCTTGGCGGATGATGTATTCTAGAAATCCTCCATACGTCCTATATCTTAACGGATGGTGGCCTGGCCCACATAGACGTAAAATAGTATCATCACCCGCAACATTGCAGGATGATTATTACGAGTCCATGTTAGTGGCAAGGTATGACGATTATTACGTTGCTGTATTTCTTTCACCAAAGTTTGGTTACTAGATTTAATTTCAACGAACTATTCCTCAAATTGATTATTGCCGCGAGTCTCTTGCTCATCGGAAATTTCCATGGCACGCCGCATCATTATCTTAAATTCAGGGTATTCACATGTAATGGGACATCTGTCTTCCAGAGATTCTAGTAGGTTCTCCTCACTAGATCCTTTGAACTCATCCCAACTATCGGAATCGGAATTCTAGTTCAAATTTATATCTTCCGCGATATTGGTAGTGGTATTGCGTTCAAAGGCCTTGGATTCTAGATGTAATACAAGCTGTTTGTTGTAGGATCAATTTTTTTTGGTAACTAAAGAGCAAGTCCAGAATATATCAGTTAATTATCTAAATCTGTCGAACTACGTAGGATTGGAAGTGATATATATACATGGAAACCAAATAGAGAATTTAACATCCAACGCATCCTCTCATCTAGGAGTAAATTCTGCCACAGAGGAATGAAACAAGTTGTTCCCATGTTAAACAAATATTAAAAGAAACATGAGTTCCGTGTTTCAACTAAGTCCTTTGTACTCCGACAGTTTCACTACTCACCTAGCTTACGTTTCGGTTCTCTAGTTTAATTGCAACCAGAATGCTTACAGGAGTTTATCCCGTAACACTGTTCTTGGGTCCAGAATGGACACGACCTTTGGTGGTGTCACAGATCAGGTATAATAAGCCTCAAGCATTCTAATAAATGATGGGAATAAATATTC
>JAHYSP010007153.1:755-13204 GCA_019455505.1 Pleochaeta shiraiana | reverse complement strand
AAAAAAAAAAAAAAAAAAAAAAAAAAAAAAAAAAAAAAAAAAACTTCCTGGTTACTGGTTATTTTCGGAACGGTCAATCTGTTTTATGTTTCTGGTAAGTTGTTGATACATTTTAGGTTTATGGTATTTCACGATTGAAGGTAAATAGGTATTGAATTGGTTCAAGAAGCATATATGTATTTTTTCCACTCTACTAGATAATTTTATGAGTCACAATAGCGATCTAATTCATGATTAGTCATCTGACTAACCAAATCTATTTGTTCTTGCTCTATGCACAAGCACTTCAGACTCAACTGACTAATCAACACTATCACTTACATAAAAAATGAGATCTTTCTTATCTCGGTCTCTTTATTCAATTCAGCCTATGCCAAATTAGTTTCTTTCAACTCAAAGTTCAAGGCTCTTAATTCATTTGTTCAAATTAACCTGCATCACGCAGATGTTGCGTTAGCGATGATCATAGAGTCAGCTGGGTTGTCTTTGCCTTTGTGAGCTTCTCAGTCTATCCCTGTTTCTATCTTTAGCATGACGTGTTTCTATGTTTTGCAGAACGTAATTTCTATTTTTAAAGTTAACCTTTATTCTCACCTTCCAGGGAATCTATAAAAAGACAAGTCACGATTTCTCCCTAATAACCTCATTTCTTAAATTAAGCCGAAGATTTAAGGATAATCTGACATCATAAGGTACTATTGTGGGTATGGACTACAAGCAGTACATTTGGTATATTTAGTAGCTTTACCCACAGTAGTTAGCTGTTCTTTTATACTTCTTTTTCCATAGTAATAATATAAAATGGATCACCTCAATTTATATCTCGAGTGTCTTTTAGTACACTTCATCTTCTTTTTAGAAGCCCAAATTAACTTGTATCGTTTTTCGGATTTCCTGTTACTTCTTCAGTCGCCTACTCACTGCATTGACTGTCATTGATTTATCATATCTCAAAATTACTGTCTCTCATCTTGTGTCTGGTTACCATAACATCTATCACAAAACTTATGTCATTGGTAATGCCAACTTTGACCACGAATTTATAAAAACTGCAGTTATCGATGTAAATGATGAGAAACAGTCCCAGATGAAAATTGACAAGCGATTTGATTGATTGTCATGGCTAGAAGTGGAGTTGCTGGTGCTCTTATTAATCCCTTTTGTCTCAGCCCCCAATGGATTTTTTAATGTCTCTGCTCCTGTTATGTATAATCCATAAGCATTTTTAACTAGTTTCTGCAGTGGAAAGGAATTACGCAATATGTATCGATCAGCATCAATAGGTTGCTAACCAAAATACGAGCCTTTTCTTTAATTTGTTCAAATTTTCACTTGATCGAGTTTCTTGTGGGTCATTATTTTCAGATTTATGATGGGAGCTGTTTTCTGTACTATTATTTGATATTGGCGAAGAATTATCTTCCGCAGATCTTATGGTAGATATTTCAATTCGATCGTTTGAATTTAAATTTTTAGTCGATATTCAAATTAGCTAGGTGGTAATTTTTTGGCCCATCAGGATCGCTTTTAACGGGATTGAAAATATCTTTCGCACGTTACGTTCTTAATACTTTCACAGCTTTCTATAGTTTCAGGCTTACAATCCTACGAGACATGAGGATTAACTCAAATCACCAAAGTAACAGGCGTTAGCTCACTAGCTCCTGCTAACTCGCCGCATAGTTTGATAGAGATTTTTGGCAAATATCTCGTGAAAAACCTTGGCTCAAGAAAAATTAATTAAGAATGACTTTTTCTCTGCGTAGCTCTATGTGCTCTTTTACCGACTGTATCGTGGGGCTTTCATAGAAACTTATCTGCACTTCATCTAATAATCAAACGCGTTTTTTAAGTTCAACATCAAGGTTGTGTTTCCTTACCTCATGAGTTATAATACCAGGGGTATCAATAAGATTAATCCAACATCTTCTTGTTAATATGAAGTATTGTTCCGCACTTTGGGAATTTGGCCCCGTGAGAGACTCTATGGCTGTGTCATTAGTGACTACGTCCATAAAGTGCGTAGAGTAACTAACAGATAACTTCACCATATCTGCAATTATGATATGATTAAAAGCTAGACCTTTCCAGGAGGTATTAAGTTTTCGTCTTTTAGACTTGATGAACTTCATTTAGCATTTTTCGCGATATTTGAATATCTCTTTGAGTGATTTTATATTTTTGAAAAGTGTTAATTCTTGGAGATTAGAGTTGACTGATAATTGTCACATTTCATTTGAAGGTATTAGGTGAAATCTGAAATATTTTTCTGGAAAGTTGAGTATTCTGTAGTTGCTAATTCCTCATCATCCACATCGGAACAGAATATTTATACCGATAAACTATGACAATATAAAGTTTAGTTATTCGTATATGAAATAGAGTAGAATATTTTCCGAATATTGTGTTAAAGAATCAGGCTCAAGGTAGATATAATTTTAGAAACACTTAACTTAGTTAACCACAAACTTCACTAATTGAACTTTTTATTTATCAGATATTAACATCGTGGCCATATATTTTTAGGAGTTTTTAAGCGTTTGTAGATGATACATATCCTCATTTAAGATGCATAGTTTGAAGTTGAGTTTGAGTGAGGTAAAGTTCCAAGGCTTGATAGATTCGAATAAAAGGTTGTAGGCTTTTAGTATTCGATGCCCACAGAGGAATTTTCACCGATTCCAGTCTCAGCTATCATAGCGCTCATCGTATCGATCTCCAAGTACTTGTACTAATGGGAGAGTACTGGCTATGACACAACAATTATATGATTTTATCTACGAAGATAAAATGGACTACTGAGAGGCCTCATCTAAATACAGTTGTTTTTGTCCACGCCATACTTACATAGTAACACAAATAGGTTTTGTAACCGATATTCTGTGACATCACTTTCTTTATCCGTTTTAATTTTTTACGTTTTTACCAAGGTTATATTTTCCTTAATTTTCTACTCGTTATCACTCCATGGCCCGATTAAATGTAATAAATAACCTTCTCCGTTTTAGTAAACAAATCTTTAAAAGCTTCAGATAGTCACAAGCTTACTCTTGGCTCCTAAAATAGTTATGATATGCATTTCTATCATATCATCACTTTATTATGATATTTGATTCGTTCTACCCGAATGATTTAGTCAACTGTCTATAAAGAATTCTAATCATCGAATAATATGAGAGACTGTGAACCATCTATTTTTTGGTACGGAAGTAGATCATTGGAGTCTCATCTTTGGAGATTCTTAAAGGAAAATTTTTGGATTCCCATTGGAACTTATAGTCCATAAATATTTGGTAAAATCTCTTTCTGTAATTGATATTTGGCTTGCTTCCATGATAGATTTTTTTGAGCTATATAATCTTAACGTTTTTAAGTTTCAGCTAAATTGTATCGACTGGTTTAAATCGCTCAGCTGGTTTACTATCTCTTTTCATCGAATCTTCCGTTGATTGTCGATTTGTTATCATTTCTGCTTTTTATAGTGTTTTTACTTGAACTCTTCTTCTTAAAAATTCTTGGACTCGTTCTTTAGTTGAGTTTATTGACTGTAGTATTGGGTTGACATATTAGATTAGCTTGGCGTTGTATCCATGAGTTAAAAATAGTGGGATACTACGGGTAACAGACAATTTTCGATAGTTCAGAACTAAAATTGCCGCGAGTTATAGTTCTGGCCATTCTTTTTTTACGTAGCTTAAAATCATTTAAAGAAATTAAAGTCTTCTTAATTCATGCATTCTGTGTTACCGTATGTTTTTGGATGGTACGCCGTTTAGAGCCATGGTTTGGCGCATGTGGCCTAACATGATGATATACAGAACTGGCCGACCCGATTAGAATCTCTTTGAGAAGTAAGGTATGTTGGAAAACCATGGAAACGATAATGGTACAATGTAAAGCGTTCCGTACATAATTCTACTTCAATTGAGTTTATTGCTTCCAAAGTACAATTTTCGAGCAGACGCTCAGTTATATCAGTAAATATTTTGGATCGTTAACTGTACGGATCGGTAGATCTGTCATAAAGTCTGTAGATAATTCACTGTGGAAATGTTTGGGAACGGGGAGTGGTTGTAGTGCTAGTGGGCCTTGACGCCACGTTCTGGATCGGCCACAAACCGCACAGTTTCGTGCGAACTTAAAGCGTCAAAATGTTGTTGCGACCATGAATATTTGAGTGGGAGTATATGGAAAGTTTCATTCTCCCCTGGATATCCTGTATTGTAAAAGTCATGAAAGCATTGTATTAGCGTTGTTCGAAATAGATCCCAATTAGGTACCTAAAATGCGTCTCGTTACACTAACACCCCCCATTACTTTAGACTACAATCAGACATTTGGACTAAGACTTTAAGGTCTTCTAGTAATTCGGACTGCCCTGCCGTGGTTGATGCGTGAATATTTTGGAAATCTTGGTCCTTCTCTAGTGCTTTACACCAAGGAGTAGGAATTTCATCATCTTCAGATTAGGTTTAACCGGGCGGTATGGTGTATAAGGTTTGATCTTGATCATAATGTTTAGGCATCTTATTGGAAATATTAAAGATTTTTAAAAAATTTAAAATAAATTTTTACCTCGGACGGATCGGCTGAAGAACTTTTTTTTAAAGGGTTGAATTTTTCATCGTTTTAGGCTGTCGTCAAAGGAGTTTAATGGTACGTCTAGAGTGCAACAGGAAAAGAGACCTGGATTTTTTGATAGGGATACTGTGCGGAAAACTAGTTGATAGTACAATGATGACAGAGTTTTGTCCCATCAAACTTGTCGTTCATTAAGTTGTAGATACGTCATTGAATATCTTGGGTTTTGATAATCAGAGACAACTAATAAGACTTTTGCCATGCTACAAAGCTCATCATCAAAGTGTTGTACAGTAGTAATCATTGAGAGAAAATATTTTTCATGTGTATTGTAATTGGCTTATACAGATGTGAGTTTTCGTGAAAAGTTTCCTGCAGGTCGAGGCGACTCTTTTAATCAGTATTTGAGACAATCACGTCGATATCGTATTCAGAGTCGTTGGCTTCCAGGGCTGTTTTTCTGCAGAAAAGGGAGCTATTAGTGGTGCTGATGCTGTTGTGCTAGGTGATATGCTGGGTTAAACGAGATTACGAGAAGCAAGAGTAGTAGCCGAAATGGGTGAGATAGAACTTTCTAGATAAATCTATCCAGTGTATTGACATAATAAATCACTTTTTAGAAAGGGTTAAGAGTTCATAAGCACCAAAGATTGGATACTAGAAAACTCCATGGCTCATACTTGGTGAATAACGGTAGCACTATCACCTCCTACTTGTGTATAATAGATCTCTTCTTCTCATTACATCTACATAGTTCTGTATCATAATCAATAAGTAGTTAATAGTGATATTATCTGTTATCACTTCAAAAGCCTTCCTTTCAATATTTCCTACGTAAGCTCTTACCTTCAAAATAGATGCAAGCATACTTTTAAGTTGGTTAAAAGCTCTCTGCTGTGTGCCTCTCCATTTCCAGAGCGCTAGGTCTTTTGCTAGCGTGTGAATGCATGATGCTCCTGTAGAAGCGAGATCCCCAGCGTTGCTTGGTTATTTTAAGGAAATATGCAAAAACTTGGCAGATTTTTATGCTTCTCTTAGTCTCACCACATTCAAAAGATGCTCGTTGCGTGCTTTCAAGTCTATTTCCACGAGAAGTTCTCTATTGCAATCCACCATAATGTTGAAGCTAGCTCATGTTTTTCTAGGGAGCCGTTTCAGGGTGTGAATTTGTGCTTGATTGATTCAGTCATGCTAATGTATTGAATGTTGAGTGGTGAATGTTTGCTGTTCGTTTGTTTATATTCAAAAATCTATGGATCTGATGGCAAGTTTTAAAATCAGTGCCGGCATTAGGCTAGACAACTTTTGCTCTCCCTTGACGATATCCTTTGAAAATTCTTCGAAGTTTAAGGGATCTTCACTCACTATTTTGCGAGGCTTCGCTGGCTTGAGTTATAACAGATTAAAATCAATGTAATGGAATGGAGTCAGCAAANTTTTTTTTTTAATCATCCTGTTCTACATGAATCTTAGTCTAGATTTCCACAAAAGAGAACGTAAGTTAGAGTTAAAGCCAGATCACAGAACAAACTGAAATATCTTGACAAATTTTAAACAATGAGAAATGTTTCTTTCAGTAACAATGGAGGTTAAATCTTGAAACTTCTGGTTTTGCTTCAGAAAAAAAGAATCTCGTACAAATATAGTCTCTCTTGTGAAGATTACAGCCTAAATAATAAGGACATAATATTTTGTTTTTCTCTTACAAAACTCCCTGTCGCGCTGATGCAGTATTAACTATCTACGGCTGCTCTAATCTACAGCCTCCAGTCATTTTGACCTCTGATTGGCAGAGTATTTACGTGTTGCCTAGAACAACAGAGATCACCTTGTCGTCTATACTGTCTCCATGATTTCTTAGTTGATTAGGGGGCCGCATTAATCTCTTTAAAACTGCATTCAAAGTCTATACTTCTATTCCAATTTCACGGATAATGCTGAAGCAGGAATAATTTTGGTACATTGTTCTGTACGATAGACTTAAAGATTTTGAATAACACTCATAGTTTCATTTGAAACTATCGCGACTAGAAAGAAGTAGAATAGTTGTTACATGGCTCGGAATAGTAAGGAATAAACTATTTAAGGCCCCGCTCGGCTAAGATGACAAATTAAAATCTGCATGTACCATCACTGAGGGAGCGACGAGGAGGCCTCATTAGTTATATTAGTGATATTAGGCGAAGGGGGTCCATATGTATTAATCTCATAATTTATCTCATATTCCGAGCGGGGAAACCAACCCGACCAAACGCACGCGCTGCAGTATAAACACAAAATAGTTGACAAATAAATAACAATCCCAACAACTTAAATATTCTAAGAATAATTGCAAATTTGTTCTAAATCTTCCGCTCATTTCTCCAATATATTAAAAAGTAGAATTTGCGAAGATACTAAAAACTCAACCGAGGCTTTTCTCCAGTGAAGTTACAAGTACATTGTTCAAGGGGATGACCATATTTACTGTAGCTTTTAACGACTCGTACGAGTTAATTGGCATTCACATACTGCAGAAAATAGATTTTATCAACCTGTTTTGAGGATCTGTCATGTTTTGGGCTCGAATGATAACATTCAGATCACCATAAGCTCGGCTACATACTTTCCATCCACATATACACGTAGTTCCAATCCTCATGATCACAACAAAACAGGACCTAGCTTTTGGCGCTCAATTATGACAACCTCACATGCTCAAATTTGATACTAAGGAGAATGCGACATAATTCACTGTTCTTACCTTAAATTCTGACGTTTTTAAATGCGAGCGCGAAATTGCTGATGAATACGGTACTCCTCACTGCACACGATAGCTCATTCAAATCAGCAGTAATTAACAAAGTATGAGGGGGGGGTTTGTTAATTGGACTTATGACGAGAATTATTGTGCACAATTTCCTTCTCATTAACTTACACAAGAAATGTTGACCGAATCTTTCAAATTAATGGTGACCACAAACATCTTGAGCGACTTTGGGTTCCCTGATTTACGATATGAACCCATGTATTGGCTCTGTTTGTGGTCGATCAATTAAGATCGCATGGCTTATAGTAGCTATCTATGATATAACAAAAGAATTGGTATGAGACTACACTTAAACTAGGGTTATTTAGCAAAAACTAGGTGCTTTTTAGCTTGCAGAAGAAGGCTTATAGTAAGTCTGAGGAAAACCGTGAGTGGGTGTCAATCATTCAGACTGCCTCGGCCACTACGTAGAAACTTCGGTGTCTAGTCGTCTTTAGGGGCAAAAATTTATAATCCGCATTGTTCTCAAAGATTACTTAAATTGTTATATTCGACCTAAGATGAGGAGGTTAGGGATCGGAATATGAAATTAATATGGGTCTTCTTCGCCTACAAAAACGAATCACACGTCGTTTCTTCAACTATTGTAAGCTTTGACTGGTCATATTAGCCGAGATATAACACCTCCGGGATAGATATTGAATTTGAGGTCGGCATGCACTAGTAATGTTGAAGTTCTCAATCTATCCTGGAGAGTTTGTAGATCCAAAGTGATTACATATTCCGAGCCCTATAGAATGAGTGGCCCTCATGTCAGATTAGATTTAATTGGCTACAACGAATATCTCTGCTTAATATTATCGCGCGCCAAAACCAATAGCTATTACTTATTCTTGAAAGCTATGACTATGATTGAGTGAATTTTATGTGAGTTGGTCGACGATATGGATTTCATCAACTCTTACGTCCCCTCACAAAAATACCTCTCACGTATTCCAGACGCTGGATCTCAATATTTTATCAAATAGGCAAAGCTATTGCCATAATAACTGAGCCCTCTAAAATCTTAATGACATAGCACCAAGCAAGAAATCGCGGTTTAAACCTCAGAAAAAACATGGCTAGATTAGAGCGTGTTCCTAGAGCTGAGTAGATAGTTTTCAGGCCATATCCCCACAAATCTCAGCTATTTCTACACTGATTCTAATTATCGGTCCGGCCATTAGACCGATCAAAATTATTTAGCCTCAAACATTTTGGATCTAGTCATCAACACATCGCCGATTTAAAAAGATTTGTATTAGGCTCAGAAACTACCTATTCGATCAGAAACCCCTCCTGCCGACTAGCTCGGATTCTAATAGGAGAAAATATGGCCATGGTATTGATATGGTAAATGTAAGAGCAGCTCAGTATCAAACCAAAGCCTAACCACTAAATAGATTTACTACAAACCCCGCAATAGACAGCGAGTAAACTGAAATAAATGAGCGTTACAACAGTGATAAAACGTGCGTTACAACAGTGATAAAACGTTAGCAGCTGCTATTGATCGAGCAGTTGATTATAAGCTCGGCTCAATTGGAATCGTGTTAAGATAAAAATATATTCCAAGAAAAAACGTCAGTTTGTGAGTTTTAAGTGGCAAAAATAATTGTTGCTGAGTGATGATGATTTGAAGGTATGATATACAAGTGAGAGTACTGTACTTTTACATCCAGCCGTTGCTTAATCTCGCTCAAACTTCTTAAGAAGAACAAGTATACATAATTGCCCGAGCTTTTTGTAACCGATGGGAGAAATAATACACATTTAAGTGGTGATATAGAGCTCAAAACTCTAGATGTTCAAATTTAGTTTCTTAAATCGTCCAGTTTAGCCAAAACTCTACTTTTTGGGTATGTTTAAGGTTAAGGAAAATCTCTGGGAGATTTGCAGAAAAATGATCGCGGCCTATAATTTTGAATATTTCATGGCTGCATGCCAATCACTCAAATCAATGCCAGAAAATGTTTGGGAATAATAATAAATAGTACCAAGGAATATATTGAAAATTTTGCTACATGTGTTCTACACCAAATCTTCAATTTTGAGGTTACTTTCACTTAAAGTTAAGAAAATGGGGTCTACTTACATCTGTATTCAACCCATGGAGTTTCATCGAACAAAAAATTACGCGGTGGAAAAGTCAATATTCGTCAATGATTATATAGGACTATGAAGATGAAATATTATGCCTAATTCTTTTGAATAAGAGATTAAATATCACGATATGACTTGAAAAGCACAAGAGACAAAGCTTGTTGTAATAACTAGGACCATATATATATATATACATACATATATATATGTATTATTAAATATGTTTAAAAAAAAACTGTCAAAATTACTGGAATAAGTTACTATCATATATCAGTATTGTCTTACGTCGCTATATTGATCATTTATATCGAATCTCTTTGACTTATGCAAGTAAAACTGTGTTCTAATTCTACCCCAAAGTTTAGTTCAACCTTAGGAGTATTACCATAATACACAGAGTCTAAGTATTTTTAAGAAAAACAAAAAGAAAAATCAATGATTTTGATCATCTTGAATAACTAATAGAACATGAGGCAAATGTTTAATGGAAAGACTCTTTGAGTGAGTTTTTTTTTTTTCTCAAAAACAAAATATAAAATTAACACTGTCCATAGAGCTATTTATGGCATTAGTCCATATAAATCACAGAAAACCCAAAGAGAGACACAAGATATATAAGCATTTCTATTGAGGAGAAATACTCATCTCGTATTAAGCGGTGAGATAAAAATTTGTTAACTGAGTTGAGTCATTTTTAATTTGATTCTCTCTTATTATGGATATATATTCTTAACCTCTCTAACAGCAGACTTTTGTATTTTTATTTTTTTCAGAAAACAAAATAATTTGAGTGATAATTCAAGTTGAGTCCAGCGAAAAGAAGAGAGAGTAATACTATTCGATTGAAGACCCAATTTTTCAATTGCATTGGTTACAATGCTTTCCACTTACAAAGTCTCTGGGGCAAGCCTTATCTCAAGGAGTTAAAACATCAACTGGAAACTGAGTCTCCAATTGCTTTTTGACTATTTGATTTTATCCATCGAAAGTTTTCTCTCTTGACAAATAGTCAGTAAGCTTTCCCTAGCAACCTTTAGGTGATATTCTCCAAACGTTCTTGACTTCATCTGTCGTTTAGTTTTAAGCCGAGTAGCTGAGGTACTTAGTATGCCAAGATACAAAAAGGAAATATAATTGGCATTATCAATTTGGGATATATCTATTATAATATATCATTTCTTATTTGAATGTTTGTTATTAGTAGATAATTTTAAAAAATCCTTAAACTTTTCCATTAAGTATGGATCGTGTGAGATTTTTTCGAAGCTTAGTAAAGACAACTAAAATATCAATAACAGCTTTGAGAAATTAAGATTTTTTTTTGATTTTTTTCAATTAAATGCAATCGATTGACTTCGCCATGCTCCAAAATCAGGACTTATCAGATTAGTGAAATCATTTTAATGGACAATTTAAAAGAACTTTAATTCATATAGGCTGATGTGGTGAGCCTACCAAAACCAAAAATTAAACGCACAGATCATGGTGCACCCCTATCGAAAAAGATGGCGCACCGGAGACTGCAGAAAACTGAACTTAATGAGAGCATTCCGAATATTGACCATTTGTCTTTTCTTTTTCTTTTTCTCTTTTTTATTTCCTTTTCTTTACTGGGTCGATGACCGAAGTAAGGTTCTTTCAACCGAAACTAGTGTTAGGAAATATAGAAGAATCAATACATGTAATGCAAGTTGTCCCATACTTATTAATTATGGGTCAAAACACTTAAAATTATTTTTAAAAAAAATTAAAATAAAATGAAGTATATGTAAAGATAGATCTCTCTAAATATATCATAGGACTTAATCTTTTTTTTTTTTTGTATTTAAGAAAAAAGAAAAGAGATAGACTTTTCTTTGCGTATTATTTGGTAAATTTATTTTTTCTTAATTTTTTTTTATAAAAGAAAAAAAAAAAGAAAAAAAACAAAAAGGAAAAGGAAAAGAAAAAACAAAATAGAATGGAATAAGGGAATAAGAAAAATAGAAAGAAAGAGAAAGATAGCGGGAAAGGGAAATGGAAATAAAAAGAAAAGAAGAAAATTATAGAAAAAAAAAGGTTAATGATTGTGGTGAAGTTAAAGAAGAAGGCAAATTAAGAATGTATATGAAAGGGCAGCATCACGCAACGTAATTAGTACTTTTAATAAAAAATTTCAAGTGGCTGATGTACTGTCATGCTGTAATATTCCTCTGTCTTGAGAAATTTGGTAAAGCAACAAACAGAATTTGCAAGACCGGACCCCTTACCTGGTCTGTTCGCTGATCATAAAAGTTCACTTAAGCTCCAGAGTTCTTGTCATATATATGCATAATGACAAGGTGAGAGAGAAGGAAATAATGATCAGCTAAGTTTATTTTTATTTACTCGTAAAACTTACTGACTTCTCACTTCTCAATCTCACCCTCAATCTCACCCTCACCCTAGATCTTACTCTCACTATCACACTTACCAACTTACATATTGACTCATTCAATTGCTAAACCCTATCATCCTTGATTTGTAGAGTGGGGTTTCGATCTCAAAAATAATGTTTGCCAAAAGTCAAAAGTAAACCACATAAATAATTTGACAGGGTCTATCCCCCTGTTTGAATGTATATATATTCAATGATATACTTCCTCTGATGAAGATATGGTGTGCAAATGGTTGGTTGCGTCCATGGATCTTCCGCTGCTTAAAGTTGGACAAGATCATATATATATATATATGTATATATATGTTTATATTTATAAACCATATAAGCATAGATATCCTGCTCGACTTGTCGCCATTTACGAGCCTTATTAAGTAAACAGGTATATTATTATTGTTTAATGTCAAACTTGTAATTTCGTTGGTAGGTATACATATTATATATGTATGCATGAGTCGCATGTACGGTATTATGCTGTGCCAAGATATTCAAATGTTTTTTGTTTGATATCTTAGCAAATTCGATGAAGTCTACACTGATTGGTTTAATTTCCAACAATGT
>JAHYSP010007151.1:2688-15417 GCA_019455505.1 Pleochaeta shiraiana | reverse complement strand
ATATGGTTGATTAATTGTGACAATGATTTGAGGGCAGGTGCTTCTTTAAATCCTAAAGCATCATTCATTGGATTCTACAAGGTTCTGTCTAAGCGATATTTAATTTGCCCCCCGCAACTTTATCAGGACAATAAAGGATCATGTTTAGAGGTATATTAGAAGGCGTTTATGTACCAAGTCCTTTACATATAATTATTATTTCATGAAACTGAGAGTTTATCGTTGATTGAATGTCCACTCGCAGTCCTTCATTCGTTTTGGGGATTCTCCGAAGACAAGTATCAACTTAGGTATCTTCTAAATTTAATAAAAGTCTTGACGGATCCACTCACAATTCAGCCAAGCGTTTAGTAACTGTTCCGAGCCTGTCATGCGCATCATTGAAAATTCTACCACCCACAAGAAATGTGTTTGGAGAGCCTCAAAATGTCAAATAACGCCACATATAAGATTGATCAACAATTTTTTCGCATATTCTTAGGATTCAAGAGCAAGTGAGCCGCTGTATAAATCAGGGTCATAGTCAGCTATATGAGAAGCAATTGATTGATATAATACGATTCAAAGAACGTGACTTTTAGATCTGCTAGTAAAGCAAGATATTGAATGTTCTGTTCTACCACTTAAAATCTGCTCCAGAATGCAGCTTATTAATAATTTACAATTGCTTTCTTACAAGACCAATATGTATCCATAAAACTGATCAAAAGTATCGATCATAATAAATACCAATCCTAATAGTTACAATACGCGAATCTTTGTTAAATTCAAAGATACCGCGTTTTATGGCACTGAGTTTAAAAAAAGCGTGCCTAACCTGAGTATGATACAAAGAGCGACAATTTCCCTAATTTTTAAGGCTACAATACCTACGTTTGCGTTTACATTAAATCAGCATTCTTCCAAAATATGCTGTGCTGTAAACACAACTTCTGTTATTTTAGACTTTCACTCTGGCATGTTTTCGCTACTCAAGTTGGAAAATACTCGCATCCTTGATGAAGAGATAATTATTATGTATGGCACTACATCAGTCAAGTGGTTATTTAATAAGAGCTATCATGTTGCGGAATGTAAATCTTTCCAGAGTTCATAAAAGAATGAGACTGGCGTGCAACAGGGTTTGTTCCATTCAATCATCAAAATATTCCAGTGATTGATTTACATGAAAGTATAATTAAATGTGAGAAACTACATGGAACCGTATACAAAATCTCGAGGTTATAGAGACTCGCTTCAGAAGCTAATTGATGGAAAAATTAATACAAAACTTCTGCTCTCAAGTTGACTTGTATAGAGATTGAGAGCTCCATTTTAGGGCGGTAGGATAGCAAGACATTATCTAGCTGGTCAGAGACCGTCGTAAAAAGATAAATTTCTGCTAAGTGAGATGGTATGAACTTTGGATCCAAATAAAATTCTTGAAACTAATAAGCCCATAATGAGACTTAATAGCGTATGGCACAGCTGGGGCAAAAAAAGAGATACACCCCAAAAGGAGTTCAACCAATACTTAATCTGAAGCTTATATATTCATTTGAAAATGAAATTTTCAAATTTTATCTTGAGAATGATACCACAGCGGTTTTCCGGAAGAAAATTTTCTGGTCGCTTTTCTTTTGATTTTTAAATCTATGCTTTATTTTTTTTTTATCAAGCTTTTCTCTATCATCTTCGTTCACTCGTTTTTTTTTTGTTTTTTTTACTTTTTGTGGGGATCAGACCTGAAAATTTTGAACTTGGCTACCACCTAATATAGATGGCTGGTTCTCTGAAACGTTTTGTTGAAAGATTGCTGGTTTATGGGAGTTGTACTATCAACTCCAGATTCAAATAATAACTGGGAGTTAAATGGGCTAATGTGATCGTCAGACCTTTGTAAAAAAGACAAATACTTTAACGATATGTAGAAAATATGTGATAGGAATATAGAGTAAATATGAGAGTATGTAAAATATACATAAAATAGGAATAGAACAAGATAGAAAGCGTTGTTTATAAAAGCAATCAAATAAGTTAGGGGTGAGGATCAGTTAAGTCGATAAGATAAATAGATGCAGAGTCCTTGATGATCTTAGACTCTAGAAGGACTGTAATTATGATAATAATTATAATAGTATGGATGTTATAAAAAGATATTGATTAGAAGCATTGAGTGTGATAAGGTATAAGAATATTGTTATGGTGGTAAAATATTTATTAAATTAAGTAATGGGTTAAAATAAATTCTCTGTGTTTTTAGGAGTTGTAGGAAGGTGTGTGTGATTCGAGAGTGATTGTTGATGAAGATTTTGGTTTTCAGTGATGGTGAAAGGTGGGAAAAACAGATGGTTATGCACATTTTTGCGAATGTTGTGGCTCAGGCATTAACCTTCGAATTGTTATCATGTTTCACGTGTCGGGCTTGAACCTTCACCCAGGAGGCGTGACACGGGTAGTCGGGATCTATTTAGGCTCACAACAACCTAAATGACCGAAACTAAATGATCCGAGGAAAAAAAATTAAATTTCTAGATGTCTAGTGTTCTAAATCTCGTTAATTTCGGCTCAATCCAAATTCAGATGAATCGGAACTTCCATTCAGAGAGAAAGATCTTCACACTGCTTGACTAGTTATCTGTCTTTTATAGCACTCTTTCACGGTCAAGAAACGCAAAAACAGCTACCATCTATTATATCCAATCATCTCTCTAAGATTGGGGCATGCTTCTCGTTTAGTAGTTCTCCAACGTTGGGAAGCCCGTCGATATTCGGCAATGTGTCACGGTCGCTTTCCCCACCCGCATACGCATGTAGTTGAGACGTTTTAATGTCTGAACTTTCTTTGAAAATCTGTAAAGTCTCCATGACCAGTCTGTACTGCAATTAATCGGTGGTACGCCCACCGTTGGAGGGCTAGTTCAGGTGGTTATTTTCGACGCATCTGAAGGTTTAGTTCCTCGTAACGCATCGGTCGGTTCGCTAACCGCCAGCTATCAGTTAGATCTTACGCGCCTATATTAATATGACGCCCGAGTACTGCAAAGGTGAGTATCAAGGTTCTTTCCCAATAGTTTAGAGTAGACAATATTACTCGCTCTGGGGGAATTTCTGATAAAGCTGCTCTTACCATCCTGTCCGATTTTTCGTTACCTTTAATACCCTTATCTCCGGGGTCCCATCGAACCTCCACGAGTTGGTATTCTTCGCTGCTGTGCTTGAATCTCATTACCAACGCAAGCGAAGATCTAGACAGGCCCTTAACTAGAGCTTAGGATACCACTTGGTTGTCCAGTAGCAATTTTTATGGACAGGTTTCTTTCTTTTGTTAGTGTCGTCTCCAGAGCTCTGAGAGCTTCAACAATTTCAGCATCGTAAACTTCCCCACCAAGGTGAGGTCTCTTCCCGGTGGTTACGAAATTTTCGTTCTTGTAGATATCTAAACTAAACGCCGATCTTTATGGACCGTTAGATGACCCGCCTGAGAAGGCTAACAATGTTCCAGGAGGTAATTATATGAGCCATTTTCCCACCAGGATAGCTTCTGTTACCTTATCGTTCACTATGTTATTTTCACTTATGTGACGCTTTGAGAAATATAAAGGGCCTGGTTCTTCAGTTACCGGTATCGTTAGCATACTTGCTTGTGGGCGTGTGTAGCAAGGTTCGGGTTCTTCGATTGGACGACCTTTTTGTCCCGTGCGTGTGCCTAAACGTTTTCTCGTGTCCATTAGTATCTAATTAGATCTGAACAATAATGGGTGCTAATTTTCAAGACTATGTATACTTGCGGCTGCGCGCAGTTGTCTGTGCTAAAGCAGCAATTTTGTGAGTGATATATTCCAGCCTCCCGGTGGAGTAACATCTTAGGGATTGTACGCCAGACTGATAATACTGCTCGGGTTGCCTTCAGAATATTTCGTTCAAGTAGATTTGTAAGCCATCTTACTCCAGTGATAACTTGCTTTTTCCTGTTTTCATTTACTCGGATCAGTTCAGGACACCAGGCTTCTACCCCATAAGTTGCAAAAGTGGCCACGCAGGCTTGTACTGTATTGATATGGGTACCTGGCGCTGCCCCAGCTTCAGCGCTTTTCCCCACCATTGTTGTATGTGATATCTAAATATGAGTTAGGAACCAATCCATACTCCAAGCCATTGAATATGCGGAGATAGTACTAATCTCTGACGCATAACATTCATTGCTAAAGCTGATGGGTCGATTATCTGCCTTGGGCCTACACCCATGTCAAATAGCTCGGACTTAGCTAGGTCAAAGTCAATCCTGTGTTTTGACGCCAGTTCTATCAGTTTCTCAAATTCATCCTGAGCCGCTGCTATAGCCTCCTTCAAGTCCTTGCCTATCCGGACAATCGCAATCTCGTCGACGTTGCCAAACCTGCTGCTTGAACTGCCTTTTTGTATAAGGATGAAAATTTAGGGTAGAAGAAAAAGGGAAGGGGAAGAGCTTCGGTGTACACTGCACTCAATTAATTTGTCATCTATCACTCTATCCTTATATCTTATTCTTACTCATCGTTGCCTCAAGAAGGATTCAATCCAGCGGCAAAGGGAGAGCGGGAAGTCCTGTTCCCTCATCTGTAGGAGTAAATGATTGTGTAATACTCCATAAAATGCTCCTTGGACATCAAGCGTTACCATGGAATTTGCCTTATTACACCTCTAACCGTCCTCTGCATCGTAAACAACGCAGAAGACTAAGTATGTGGCTGAGCACCCGAGTGGGCCGAGTACTTGTTGTAATACAACTTGATATTCAATTATCAGCTAGGCCATCCTTTTGGCTACCAATCGTTTTAGACCTTTGGCTAAACTTAATAGTAGTGAGATTAGTCGCCATCCTTGAAGTGGTAGATAGATCTCTGCCTGATTTGGAGAGCAGTACTATTTTCGCCACCTTGAAGGGTATGGAAACATATTCTAGTCTTAAACAGGCTTAGTAGTCTCTGACGAGGGAGCCTATCGTTTTCCAGCACGCTTTGAGAAAATGCACGGTAATCTTGTCGCTACCCGGAGCTGTGTTTCTGGCTGTTGTAGTCGCCGCCGTTACGTCCTCAAGAGTTAACGCTGACTCCCAGGAAATAGTTTCTGGCTGTTCATTATCCCATGTTTGACTGTCACTATGAGCATTAAATCTCGCAAGAGTCACATCATGCAATTGCTTGGTCCAATGGATCTGAGAACCAGCGGTCGGGGGACATTTGCAGTGGCGATGGCTCTTTTGCTGGTCGGGGTTTCGCCTATCGCATCAGTTTGTATACCTGGGCTTCAGACTCAGCAGTCTCGATGTGATTAGTCCGGTGCTCGCATTTTGCATCCTTTACTGGTTTTCTGAACGCCTTCCTGAAGGCTGTTGAGCTTGCTTCAATATTTCTAGCCTCTTTGTACGGTCACCATTTCTCTCTGTAATTATCGTTCTATCAGGGGGCTGCTCTTCCACTAGCACCCGTTTGAAAACCTTGATAGTATCATGTAACACCCCCAAGAGTCCCGCTGTGCATCTCTGTGTATCTAAAACTGTCATTAACGGCCTGGACCTCACACATCGTTCTAAACATCGTGTGAAATCGTCCAGGTTTAAGCCGCTGATGCGAGCTTGACTCACAATTCAGGTTAGATCCGATATTCCCGGTGTGTAAACGGTCCCTTCGATCGTGGAATGGTCGAATGTAAAGTAATAAAACTATATAACTAAAGCGAGACTAGATGCATCACTCTTAGTGAGGTCAAGCACATTTCAATGTCGGTGACATGGCTCTCCTGTAGTAGTAATTATATCCAGCACATGTGCAGTGGTCCATTCAAGGATTTATCATCGTTTCCATACTGTTGCCGAGCTTGTGGTTGCCAGCGTAGCAGCTTATCCAGTGAGCCACTCGAGCCCGGCGCCCGGTAAATTTTAATACAATTAAGGCCAGATTTCTGCACAAAACAGTAGTCAGCCGTCCTTTCCGTTGAGAAAGGAAATATTTGGGTAGCTCATTGTCCTTTTCGTGTGAATGTAATCGCCTTGGTCGGACCCCTTCTCCCCCATAATGTATACGTGGATCCTGGGTGACTTTTTGTAATCAAGGTTCCGTCTCTGCGCATTGTCCATGACTCTTGAATCATCACAATATTTGCCCCTGTTTCTCATGCCTGTTGCAAGGCGATATCCATATTCGGACCTCTTTTTGCCACATTGGTGAAACATAAGAATACCTGACGTCCCCCAAACTGCACCCCCGATTTGGTAACCGTTCATTATTCTTGCATAGTGACCTCTGAGGTGCTGACAACTTCAGCTTTTATGTCTGCTTCTGCTTCTGCTTCTGCATACTTGTTACTTTTTTTTCTTTCTGTGAGCGTCACTTTGAAGTCACGGTTCTTCGTTCATGAATTGCCCGCAGCTCTGTAGGCGTGCGTGGTACAATTGTACTTTTGTGGCGTCGAAGGCGGGCCATGCAGTTTTTTTTTCGTCAATTTATGAGGCCCTCCGCAGTTCGAGCACTTAGGGAACTCATATTGGCACCCTTCTGTTTCATGAGTTCCTTTGCATCTTCCACATTGTGTGACTTTGCCGTAAAAGTGCGTCGAATGAGATCCCCAGCATCGTTGACATTAATCAATAAGGTGTTGGCATGTGAAAGCTCTAGCTGGACCACTCTCATCGAAGAGCCGTTATTGGAGGATTATTGGTTTTTGTTTCAAGTGGGTGATCAAGCTCGTGGTGAATTATCCAAGCCTATTCTTCATCGGACTCAGTTGAGCTGGCGCCGCTCCAGTGACTGCCGTACACTCTCTGGCCACCATTCCATCAGTAAACAGCGTGTTCCCGTCGAACGTTCCAATGTGTATTGGCACACCCAGAACTAAGACCAAACCCCAGTCCAAAGCTAGTTCTATAGCGGCGTTCTCCTCATGAAAGGATGATGCCACTCCCAGAATGAATTCCCTGGGCGCATCTGAAACGCACTAAAATGTCAGGCCTGGGTGTATCTAGTAAATTTCATCGATAGCTGAAGCTGCGACTCCAGGTCACTTGGTGATGATCTTCTTGATGGTTGAAGGTAAAATTTTGCGCCACTCGTGATCCTTGTTCAATCGAAGAAAAAGTCGCTTATCTTCCTTTTTGGGACTTTGTATTGAAGATTTTTTCTGTTTCTGTACCTTGGATCTGAAGGCGGATCAGGAACCCAAGTTTCTTTTCTGGCTACGGTGATCCAAGATGACTTTGCCCCCTTAGGTTTTACCGGGAGGTCGTGAGTGAGCTTCCCGGCCGTCTTTGTCACACTTAGAGCAGTAGCTGTTACCGCATTCATTGTAGAGTATGGAGTCTTATAGGGGGGTTCATGAGTTTGAGATGGTTAAATTACGAACGCGGTTACAATTGGAGCTAGTCTTTAATTCAGAGTGGCCAGAGCGGCCCCATCTTGAGTTCCAGCCTTGATCTTAGCCCAGGTATCGATGATAGTTCCTAGCAGCTCTTGAGCCAAGCCCAGTCTCTGCTTTCCGGTACGCTCTGATTGTTCTATTGCAGCCGCAATCCTAATTAGACTTGAGTGTAGCGCGTCACCTGTAGTGGCAGGCGTCAACGGTGGTGGAGCTCTGGCACAAGCCATTGCGCCGGTTGTGTAGTTTAATTTTAGAGAATTGGGGGGCTCAGTGATCTACGGGAAAAGCTGATGATTAGGGATAAGTCTTAATGTGAGATTAATAATTAATGGTGATAATTTAGGTGTAACAGTCGATGGAGTAGGATAGTTCATTATAAATAAATATTTCTTTGTTGTAAGCCTGGCTAGTTGTCATGGTCTTATGAAATAATTATGCTTTAAATATTTAAATTTGTGCAAGTTATGTAATTTGTTTATTGTGCACTGTAGATGCAAACTGACTTACATTGTAATAAATAAGTATTCAGTTTTTAATAAATTATTTTTGAAGAGTGCTTCGATAAATTTGCTACCTCAGACTTTCAGATTGGGTATTTTCAGTATTCTGTATCTCATTAAATTTTAAGTGAGCCCTGGCACGCTTTTTTGCTTGTTGTTCTGCTACTTGAAGGTCATGTTTTTCATTTCCAGCCTATGTACTAATAAGTAATTTAAGCCGAGATAGAAAGTTTTACTAACCAAGCCAGCCTTGATAAATCTACCAGCCGCACTTTTGTCGATTACCATATTTCGCTCTGCTGGAGGGGTTTCTGCTTGTTTTATTTTTTCGAAATACCCTTTAACTCGAGTGAGCTCGTCGAACACAGGATGCTCGCGCGCATTTACACCATTCAGGCGAAGATATGCTGGAAGAGTTAGTTGTAGTTCAAGTATTATTACTAAGACATACAGAATATAATAGACTCGATTGCGTAGGTACTAAGTACGTAAAGCTTTGCTTTATCTAGCAATGGAAGTTTAGAAGCAGTTGTGGACAATGAATTCTGAAGTAATGGGGCCAAAGATTCCTCTAGATCATCGAGCTCATCATCTAAGTTAGTGAGGAGGTTTAAAACTTTGGTACAGTCCATTTTGATTTGAGTACGATGTCGTTGTAAAGGGGAATAATGAAGTGATGGTTTGATCGGCTTCGGCGCCGATCCAAAGATATTTATTGAGGATCTATACAAGATTACGCGTCTATCTCTAATTATGCCATTCGTTCATTACTGCATAAAGTCTATGAGATCCGCTAAATGTGCAGGGATGTATCAGTCCTAACAAAAGTTTTAACATGTCTGAATTGTGTATACAATATAACAAACCGATATCAAATAAGGACAGTCAAGTTCTAGTTAGTCAAATCTTTCCTAATCATCACGCAATGGTAGTACTAATCAATCTTTATCCTCTGTAGTTTGTCCACAATAATTTTCTGCCCGGTGCGTAAATCCCAACAACTTCAAGGCTCTCTACCATGTGTTATGTCAAGACAATAATCATTCAACCTGTCTCTCTATAGTTTGGACAGTCCGCTATTGCGGGTGTTTCGCTGGGTTCGTTTAAACTCAACATGGCACTACGATAACATTATGACGGGCTGGGTAGCAACTTGTCGAGTCTCATGCCAGTGGCTCAATCAAAATGAACAAATAAAATACACTCATGTTTGTAAGAGAAAGGTTCACGGTGAGCAGAGTTCTCGGTGTTTCAATGACACTTTCAAAATCATCAATACCAGCACATTTTCTGTGGATCAATACAAAACCGTAAATAACATGCCCGACGATGGATTACTTGAATCAAATATTCAGGGTAAGAAATATGCAAGGCAATCAAGGGATTGTAAAAATATAGGAAGGCCGGACGAAATTTTGCAAGGCGCCCAACATCATGATACGATAGATAATGGTGTGATTATTAAGCGAGAGTTGTGTAGAAAAGCCTCTTCGTTCACCAATAACAGAAAAGGAGTCGAACTGCAAACTCGGACTTTCCCCAAAGAACATAATACAAGAGAAAATCTGAATTTATATCCATTCAAATCCGTATCCGAAGTGATCAGTGCGGGCCAAGGTGGTGTTCTAAAAAATCTTTTCCCGAATCCAAGGACCAAATTTGGGATTTCAAAAGAAAAAGAAACTACAAACTACAAAGCTAGTTATTCAAACGTTAATCTATCAATGGGAAACTCTTTGCTAAAAGACTTAAAATATGGTATGCCTGAATCTACTATCTCAGCTCATGGGATAGAAGAGAAAAAATTGGATAAAGCTCATACTCTCTTAACACTAAAGCATCATGAAGATAAAAACCAAGAATTAAAAACTTCAGTAATGACAAAAGATACTGCACTATATCAGCAATGTGAAGAAATTACTGCAACTATCCACAGAACAGAATCATCCATGGACCCGCACCGTCAAGAAGTTCAGGAAAGTTTTCACGAGATTCCTAAAAAATCTACTATATATAATAAGACTCGGTCATCTAGAAAACTTAGATCGGATAGGATTCATATAATAGGTATGGGACCCGTAGGGCAATGTATTGCCCATAAAATATCTCAACTTTATCACGCCCCACCTATCATTCTTTTAATGCATCGACCTCTGATGATGCAACAATGGCATGATGAAGGTGCTGCTATTCAGATTCTAAGAGATAATAAGATTTCAATACAAACTGGTTTCCATATCGAGTCCTCGGCACATTTTCAAAGAATCTCGCCTTATCAGAGGTTTGTCGGTTTCGGACCAAATTTAGAGCACACTGCGGAGCCACCAAATTACACGATTGACAACTTGATTGTAACGACTTCCTCCTGCTTGACAATTTCTGCTTTGCAGTCTATTCAACATAGAATAAAATCAACAACAACAGTTTGCATTATTCAAAATGGTATGGGAATAGTACAGAAGCTCAACAAGGTCTTTTTTACAGATGAAGATCAGAGGCCTACTTATGTTCTTGGGCATTTAGTTCATAAACTTAGGGCCACCGGAAATTTATTTACGCATATTGAAAAAGGACCCTATGAATTTTATTGCTCCAAGCTACCACGATATTCTTCTAATATGCTTGAGGTCGGTGCTTCTATTGAGCGAACAGATTTTAGCTGGTCGCCCGAAGCGAGACATCTCGTAAGTACACTTCTACGGATACCTGAACTCAACACAGAAACTCTTGGTCATAGAGACTTTTACAAGAGAAAGTTGTCAGATCTCGTTGTTTATTCAGTTATAGAACCACTTGCAGTTGCATTTGACTGTGCCAATAGTCAGCTCTTATATAATTTTAGCGTTTCAAATTTCATGAAAAAACTTTTACAGGAGTTATCTCTAATCATCACATCATTACCTGAGCTCCAAACAATTAAAAACTTAAAGAAGCATTTTAATCCTGAGAGTTTAGAAAAGAAGATCATTGGTCACCTTAAAAATAGTGAAAATATGGTCTCTGAAATGCAAGTAAATTTAAGGGCCGGAAAGAGGACTGAGATCGACTTTTATACGGGTTACTTTGTTGAAAGGGCGTATGAGTTAGAAATTCCATGTCCGGTGAATGAAATGGTCTACAATTTGGTTAAAGGAAAGCAGACGATGAAGAGGCGAGAAGAAAATAAGATTATACCTTTTCTGTAAAAACTCCAAGTGAAACTAATTAGAAAATTACAAAGCGTGATAACGATAAGGTCTTCAGCGAAATAAATGACAAATGAAATTTGTTTTCGTTAAGAGACGGCTGATCTTACCGTTAAGTTTGTTAAATAAATTGAATCTTGTAATCAAAGTCGTGCTACTGTCTTTGAACCCATTCGATGCCTACGATAATAATTTTAGAAAGATGAGGGGGAGAGATATTAAAAATAGGAAAAAAGAGTAAAAGTAAAGCCTGTTTGTCTAATTTTTAGTGAGGTTCAAGTTCTAGTTTTAAAGTTCTATAATACGTCGTCGCAATCCTTCTCTTCTTGCGAGAGGAATACCTATTTATCTAAATCATTGTATGAGAACCTTCTCTCCAGAAAGCTATTGAAATAAATCTATGTTACATGTAACAATAGCATAAGATATCTTGGGATGATGCTGAACAGATTTCCTCATCTTCAGAATAGTAGAAAGTATATATAGGACTTCTGTAACAATTATGATATGTAACGAAATGAAAACTAAAACACGGGTGAAGACGAAATAACAGTGTTCACTTAAACACTCATCCAACATTATAAGCGAAACATCCTGAAACCATAACATGCTCCTGATAACATCCTTATCAAACAAGCTATATAGCACAGATACTGATCAATGGATGATTAGAAGCGCGTGATTTGTTCAGATGAAACTAAGATAAGTCACTTGCAATCAGATGACAGGTCCTGGACGTAAAAACAGAAAAGACATGGTTAATAGAAAGAGAAGTGGTGGAGACCTTCAAATTTGGCGGTGGTCATATCACTTTGTTGTAAAAGCGCTGATCACATCTTGCTTAGTAAGAATGTTTATACCCATGTATAGACAGGGGTAGCATATTTCTATAAATTAGAACTATCTAGAATTATCTCGAAGTTATCAAAAGACTGTATCAATGTGTATATAATAGTATACTTTTAGACGTAGTAATAGAAATAAGAGAAATCTGAGATAGCTAATATATCCCTAACCACACTCTTGTTGCCCTACAACCCAAGCATCACTTTAATTATCTTCCATCTATACTATTATTGAAGTCCCAAAACGTGTACATATCATACACGCCACCAAAACTTCAAGACACTTGAGGTTGTTTGCTTTGGGAGAGGAAAGGAAACATGTGTGAGATTGATCAGAATATGGACAAGGATCTATACACTCAGATATCTGATAAGGATCTCATGCAAACCCTGATGGAATACGACAAATGCCCCCAAGTCCATTATCTTCATACACGACGATGATCCCAAACACACCTCCAAGAAGGCCACAAAGTATCTTAAAGACCATTCTATCACCATAATTTCTTGAACACTTATACCCCCTGATCTTTGTCTTATCGAGCACTTCTGAAATCACATCAAAGGCTCAAAGATTATCCTCAATCCCTGACTGGGATTCTGGAACCTCCGGAAAGAGTCCAGGAAGTATGAGGAAAAAATCCTGAAGAAGGTCAGGTATTGATAGAGAGTATGCATAGTTGAACAGATGCAGTAATTGAAGCAAAATATGAGCATATCAAATTTAAAAATTTAAGATAAAAGTTCTCCTGATGCCTAGTCGCAAAACTATTCAAATGCCCCATACTCTTCAAATCACAATTTCTCAGCCAAATTTTTGATTCA
>JAHYSP010007118.1:0-15416 GCA_019455505.1 Pleochaeta shiraiana | reverse complement strand
GCCTCACATGTATAGCCTTCTTTTACTATTTTTCAATATATTATTTTAAGCCATACTAATTTTAGAAGATTAGTCATTCCTTTTATCAACACAACTCGCTTAGGTATCCACCTAAGCTACTCAGCACAGTTAAAACCGTAACACTCTGACTGAACTTAGAAAATCAACTTCAGTTGTAGAATATTATACTGTAAAACATGGTGTAGTCAACCATTCGCTCATGAAATACTTTATCTGAGGTTGAATCGACAAATATCATGAAAGTTATAGATATATCAGTTATTATCCTAATTTAGCCATTATATTACAAGTAAAAACAAAAAAACTGAAAGAAGGTAAGTAATCTCTACAAGTACAACGCCTGTTACCTATACACCTAAAAGAAGAGACATTGAAGCAAAAATTTGAGCTCTTAATTTTTCTGTGACCTTAATTCTGTAGAGGATGATGGTGGAGCCATTTTTCCAGCTCCTGTGTCAATTTTTTTTGGCGGTGGCGGCGGTCCCATATTCCCCTTCGCGCTACCCCCATCTCCAACCTGTGTAAAGGTACCACCTTTAAACCAACGATCTTCCTCAGCCTTACGCTTTCGGTTCATCTCATCTTGAATTTTCGGGTCGACAAGATTTAAGCCTGTCACTGGTGTGAATGCGAGTGATGAGGCCGTACCAGATTCCGGGCCGACTGAGCTTCCAACCCCAGAGGCGCGTAGTCCTTTTCCTCGCAAATCAATTCCAGATCCCAAATTTTGTCCAAATCCTCGTAGTGAGGAAGCCGAGCCTCCAACCGGAGTCGCACCTCCCCAACCTTTGTTTTTGGCGCTTAACTTGGCTTTCGTGCGCTGATCAATCTGTAGATTACGAATGCGACCATCATTTGATTGACCTATCATACCAAGCCCTTTGGTACTCTCCCCTGTGCCATAGCCAACTTCTTTTTCCTCCTTGCCAAAGATCATCCTGTTCTGAGCCTTCCTCAGATCAGTCATGGCTGTAGCTTCTTTGGCCTTTCTCGCACGCCGCCCCCCACGTTTACGAGCTGGCTTGTCATCTGGCGCTGGAAGTGCCCTCGCGCCTTTGTTCGGAGGGGGCTCGGTGAGTTTTTCGAGCCTTTCAAGACATGCGGCTTTCAGCTCCTCACCTGTAGTACCATGTGGACTATTGTGAACTCTGTCGACTCTAGCTGCCAGAACAACTTTGGCCGAGACAATTCGCATAGCTTGACGCTTGAGATCATTGGGGATTCCACGAATTATAGGCGAATAATAGAGGTAACCCTGCTGTCTAACTCCAACATTTGTAGCGAAACCAGTTTGTGATTGCTTCTTAGATCCTAATGGTGCCAAATTACAGGCTGGTGTTTTGGCAAGACCAGTCAGACCTCCGGCAAAGTTCAGTAGTTGTGCCGCTGTAAGAGATCCAATGAGAGCTGTGAGATTAGGTGCAAATATATTCATTCGTGTTCTAACATATTCTGTTAAACTCTTCCTGGCCTTATCGAGAGCTAAGGCCATTTCACAAGCCCGCATAACTCTCTCTAATTCTTTTGACGTCATTTCGCGTCCCTTAGAGGTGGTGGCCTCAACGGTAACTATCATCACTGAAGGACCGTCTAAAACAGATCTCAGTGTAACGCCTAGCTTGTTTTCCTTTGAGTTTTGAAGGGCTTTAATGCTTTCTGCATCCATTGGTCCATTCCCAATAATGGTAACAACTTTAGCATAATCAAGTGGATTAGTTACAAGTGTCTCGAGTTCGGGAAATCGAATGGAGTAGTGATCTCGAATAAACTTGTGAACAACCATGATTTCATGGTCAATCTCGGTCGATAAAGTATTTGATGTCGTTAAAAGGTGGTATTCTGGATTATCTTCGATAGAGCCGACAAGTATTGTTTGCTTGTCTGGAGGTTGTGACTGATAATAGGCGATTCTCTAGAGAGTCGGATGGAAGTCAGGGCTAGTGGACAAAGATTGAGATGTAAACCTTTTGCTCTTTCAATTTAAAAGTAGAGGAATTTTGATTAAAAATTTACTGACCTCTAGAACTGGTTCTATTTTTTTCATCTTGCGTGCGACACTACGCACATCGTCCACGTTTCCAAGCTCCATCTTTTCAACGCTAGCTTTCATATGATCCTCATCTTCGAATTTTAATCCCGAGGTTTCCATGCCAGTCATTACTTCGTCCACCTCCTCTTCATCGTTGTCGAGCTCCATACCTCCTCCATTGACGTCTAGGGACGGTTTGTCATTTTGATTAGTTAGCACATCATTATCTATAAAAACATCATGGTTTTGTCGCTGTTCATCTCCCTCAGAATCAGAATCTTCGAAATCTTGTAGCAGTTCATCGGCGAGTGTCGACATTGTGCCTATTTTAGCATAAATACAGGCACGAAGAGATTTTGTTGATTTTATTGCCTGCAACAAAGTTGAATCTAATTGTAAATTTTAGCGTGTCAAAGCTTAGGTAACAACAGGGATCGCGCGTTAGACGTCCACTAAAATTTCTCTGGTCGCTTTCAAGCCAGGCTTTTCAACCCAAGAGACAGCAATTATGGAGTCTTCACGCGGTCCTCCTAGAGTCAAGAATAAGGCTCCTAGTGCGATTCAAATCTCGGCAGAACAATTGCTAAGAGAAGCTGTAGACCGCCAGGAACCAGGTCTCCAAGCCCCTACTCAACGGTTTGCCGATTTAGAAGAGCTACATGAATTTCAAGGCAGGAAACGAAAAGCGTTTGAGGACTATGTGAGGAGAAACCGCATTAACATGAATAACTGGATGAGATATGCTCAATGGGAACTAGAGCAGAAAGAGTTTCAGCGCGCCAGGTCGGTTTTCGAAAGAGCCTTGGACGTCGATTCAACTTCTGTAACATTATGGATACGGTATATTGAAGCAGAAATCAAGACACGAAGTATCAATCATGCGAGAAATCTCTTGGATCGTGCGGTTACCATCTTGCCTCGCGTGGACAAGTTATGGTATAAATATTGTTATATGGAAGAGATGCTCGGAAATATTCCTGGTACTAGACAAATATTTGAACGCTGGATGTCATGGGAGCCTGATGAAACTGCCTGGAGTAGTTATATTAAACTTGAGAAAAGATATGGCGAATTTCAGAAAGCCAGAGAAATTTTCCACAGATTCACCCTTGTACACCCGGAGCCAAGGAATTGGATCAAGTGGGCAATATTTGAAGAAGAATATGGAACTTGTGATTTAGTTCGTGAGGTTTTTGGACGTGCCGTTGAAGCGCTGGGTGATCAATTTGTGGACGAACGACTCTTCATTGCTTACGCACGTTATGAAGCTAAGTTAAAGGAGTACGAACGTGCTCGAGCAATCTACAAGTATGCACTAGACAGGCTCCCAAGGTCCAAATCTCTTGCACTTCACAAAGCCTATACTACCTTTGAAAAACAGTTTGGAGACCGGGAAGGTGTGGAAAATGTTATCCTGTCCAAGCGGAGGGTACAATATGAAGAACAAATTAAAGAAAATCCAAAAAATTATGACGTTTGGTTTGATTATGCTCGGCTAGAAGAGACTTCAGGAGACGCCGACAGGGTTAGAGATGTTTACGAAAGAGGAATTGCACAAATTCCACCAACTCAAGAAAAGCGACATTGGAGACGCTATATCTATCTATGGATTTTCTACGCTGTCTGGGAAGAGTTGGAATCCAAAGATATAGAGCGTGCAAGGCAAATATACTCAGAGTGCTTAAAGCTTATTCCCCATAAAAAATTCACTTTTGCCAAAATATGGCTTCTTAAAGCTCATTTTGAAATCCGCCAGGAAAATCTTTTCATGGCTCGAAAAACACTCGGGCAAGCCATCGGTATGTGTCCCAAAGATAAAATTTTTAAAGGTTACATTGACCTAGAATCGAAGTTATTTGAGTTTATGCGTTGCCGAACTTTGTATGAAAAATATATTGAGTGGAACAGTGCCAATTGTCAAGCGTGGATCAGATTCGCTGAGTTGGAGAGGGGTCTGGATGATCTAGAGCGGACACGGGCAATCTTTGAGCTCGCAATTGATCAACCTCTGCTTGATATGCCAGAGTTACTTTGGAAAGCCTACATCGATTTCGAGGAAGAAGAAGCAGAGTATGATCGAGCTCGGCAGTTATACGAGAGATTACTCGAGAAGACCGATCATATCAAAGTCTGGATTAGCTTTGCACATTTTGAGATTAATGTCCCAGATGATGATGGCATGGATGTTGGAGATGATGAGAATGAATCACCTATTAGTGAAGCTTCTAAGGTTAAGGCTAGACATATCTTCGAACGGGCATTAAAGAGCATGAAAGAAAAAGAACTTAAGGAAGAGGTATTTATCTAACGTTAATTTTTTTTTCTTGTAAATTTATTCTAACAGTCTACAGAGAGTATCTCTACTGAATGCTTGGCTTTCATTTGAGAGGACTCATGGCTCCGTGGAACATATCGAAAATGTACAGAAACAAATGCCACGCAAAACCAAGCGGCGCCGTAAGATTGATGAAGACAGTTATGAGGAGTATATAGATTATGTTTTCCCTGCAGACGATCGGCAAACCGAAAAATTGTCAAATTTCTTAGCACTAGCACAGTCATGGAAGCAAGCTGGGGGAACTATTACTGGAGGTGTTCACAATGATGACTAGCTGTAAGTATACAACTAAAAAACTACAATCATAAAAAGGGATGTGGTATTTGTACCTCATCTTTTCGGTTACTGTACCCTACCCCCGCGCCCTGTTGATTGTATAACCATGAACCCTTGGCTAGCTAGCGTATTTATTCCTGTCGCACAGACAATGCTTACAGATCAAGAATATCCAAGTGAACAAAAATCTAGCGTGCATTAATAATGCCCAAATTCTGGATAAGATTAATTTTTCCAAAAATTTCATCATGGGTTACTCATCCTCTCCCTCTTCACCTCCCTCTATTTTTTGACACTTTTATTCTCTATCAGTTAGGCACGTAAGCTCATTCATTAACACAGTACCACAGGCCTAATTCAACTATTCTGCATTAGCGTGACAGGGGTTCTTGGTGAGGGAATTAAAATATTCCATCCCAAACAGGTAACTGCCTTTAGAAAAAACTCCAACTTGTATGGGGAAATTGATTTTTATTTTATCGACCCATGGTGAACAATATTCTCAGATTCTCACATTTTTCATTTCAATCTTTTATTTCAATTTTTCATCTCAATTTTGAATTCATTTAAATATTTTTTAAAATCTTTATTTTGAAACACCTGTCTAAGCTACGAAATCTCTCATTATTCACACAAATTTTGACAAATAAAACACCGAAAAACGATCCAGAACTTAGTAACGAGTGTGCCCCCCATTCGCATCCAAAACTGTCTGGCATCTCGAATGCATACTTTCGAGAAGTGGCGTAACATGTTCACTGGTGATAAAGCGTCAGCTAGCTTGAACTATTGCATGAAGTCTTGAATCTGACAACTGTTGTCCGTCTAGTTCGGGGAAACAATTCTGCATGTTATCTTTCAAAGTTTTCCAGACATTTTCAATAGGATTTAAATCATGGGAGAAGGGAGGCCATTCCATCAGCTCGAAGCCCGCTCTAGCAAGTTCATCTAACACCCGGCCTCGATGAGCAGGTGCCAAGTCTTGCATGAGTATCATGCCCGGGTGCTCTCTATGAGTGCTCTTCAACTTGTTCATCTGCCTAAATTGCGCATTAGAGCTAGATATAATTTAGATAGCATTAGTAATTACCTGTCTAGTTACCCAACAGTTTTTATGAAGTTTATCGGTAGCCCATGTCTTATCGGTCCAGGGAACCCGACTTCATTCTTCCAAAGTCCACTTTATGTGAGTTCGGGCGAACTCTATCCTCCTCGTTTTGTTAATCTCACTCAGTACAGGCTTTGAGCGAGCTCGATGTCGAGTATATCCCCTACTGTTGAGAGTATTTTGGATGGATTTCACATCAACGTTCCAGTGCCTAAATGGATCTAGTGAGAGATCCAGAAAACTCATCCGTCGAGCCTAATACGAAGACCTAACAAAGTCCACCAACTGATATATCTGCTGACTAGAGAGTACAGGCGAGCGCCTTGTCCGAAAATTTGGGCTCTCACTCTGTCGGGAACAAGCGTGTTGAACTTGGGATCAGGAGAATCCAAGATGATCAGCAATTTGCTGAATAGTTTTATTGGTGTATTTTCGCAATTTTTATATGCGAAACCAGTCTTCTGGTGAGAGGTATTTTCGACGGCGTTGAGATGATGGATAAGTAGGTCTCATTTTTGTTAGATCGAACTTGTTGGTACTTCGTCGTCTGTGAGGAGAAGAAATTAAGATATTTAGGAGAATAAAGTCTTGTGGTGCGGGGAAACAGTAATATTGAGCGATTAGATAATTAGTCTTTAGAAGTACTGCCCCTTTCGTAATAGTCAAGAATTGAAATAGACCCCTGTGACGCTAATGCAGTATTGTTAGCGTAGCACTGAAGTACTGTATTTTTCTGTATTTACAATAATATTCGGCAAAGCCTAAGCGAGGTTGACCAGGATTGTATCACCCAAGCTGTTACAAGGCGGCGGGGATAAAACTTGCAGGCTCATATGCAGTACATTCTACCAATCAGATGATAAGTTTTATCCTTTCGACCCTGTGTCTATTTCGTTACACTTATGGGTGACATTGGTTGGGTTACTTTCTTTTATCACTCATCGTTTGACTGAGCGAAAGATATGTTCAAAGTTATGGGGCTTGTGGATAGCAACAAGTTACTATACTTGGTTGAGATAGTAACAATTATTAGAATAACAGAAACTAATCACAAATAATAGAAATAACAGAGTGGCACAAATAGGAGTCTTAATCTGAAGTGTGGAGTTGTTAATTACTCCCACTTAGAAACAGAGTGCACAACGCTATCTCTAAACTGCTAGTAGCACTTAATTTCAACAAGATATTTTAATCAAAATTGAAGAATTTCGGAGGATATAATCACTTACATATTCAGATGTCAACAAAACTATTGAGCTTTGTTATACGCTTAAGTCAAATGAAGATATTAATTGGATGAACACTTAAAAACCTTTCAACTTCTTGCTTTACTTCTGCGGCCTAAGTATGGGATAGAATAAGAAGTTTCGAAGAGAATTACTTCTGAAGCTCCAATTAATATTATTAAGGTTTAGAGCTGAAGCTTGAATCTCACAATTTTGAACATGTTGAAAAAATTTTACTTGCCTATCTAATTACTTTGAATTATGCATTACGCTCAGTTGCGCTTCAAGAACGGTGAGTGACTAGCTAATACTCAGATTGAACCATTTTTGGCGACTGACTAGAATTACAAATTAAAATTTCAGGGCACTAAATATTTATGATCTTAAGGGATCTCTTATCTTTATGGATACGGATGTATTTAAAAATTCGAACTTTCATTCAGTTGAGCCTTAAAAGTGAACTGCAACCAGATTTAAGTAGAACATATCCTAATTCCAAGGTCTTGGTACCAAAATCGGCAATTTTGTCGAGATAACGTGAATTTAGATAGAATTAGAGGGAGGATGTAGTTCAATTTTGTCCAAAAAAATACATAAATGAAAAAATGAAAAGTATTATTTATATTGGCACCCCTTTCTTAGATTAGATTCCTACCCCATGTCTGATATTAGCCAGTCATCCATGCAGTTGCCCTTTGGGTGCCAAAACTAGCTGCCAGCTTCAGTCCCGATGAGCCCATTGGGAAATAGCTCACAAGATACCAAATTAAAGATCCCAACTGTATCAAGGATGATAAAAAAGTCAATACTGTACTTTGAAGCTAGATGGGCTATTAGTTTAATTACTATAATTAAGAATGAGTAAGTAATCAGTGGTTTACGTACTCCGAGACTGAAATAGAGGGTTAGAGTAATCGAGCCAAAGTATGCTGCTGTAAATGGTAAGCGTGGTTTTGATATCAGATGTGCAGCATAGGCAAACGGCCCCATCATGGCCGCCCATGATGCCAGGAATAGAGCTGATCCAAATGACCATCTGTTTTATGGAAAGAATATGTCAGTTACATTTTAGTGCGAAGTTAAAAGCTTAAAAAAAGCAGGTACTGTAGCTTTTGCTCCCTGACCAATTAGTAGCTCTATCATTCTAAGACAAGAGCTTTTATACAGAGTAAACAGTTAAACATAACACTAAGTATGTCGCATTTGTCTTGGAGAAATAATTAACTATCTTATATTGGTGAAGGTTCAAAATGAAATTTAAACTTACAGGATGGCAAACTTGCGTGGCTTTGCCATCATCATCGGCCATAGGGTAAAGCAAATAATAAAACAAGCCAGAGCTCCGAAATTACACCCGCCAAATATGAGGAGTCGATCCCATCTACTCACTAGTATCAATTGAAATCAGCCATTCGCTACAAATCAATAATAATTTCACATCCAGCTTAGAAGGTACGATTATGAATGCATAGGAATTTTGACTCACAAGCAAACCAGGCTTCCTCTTCTTCACGTCGATTTCGTGAAGGCAAGGGTGCACCCTGTGCCTCGGTCGTAGGAAGTTGAACATAGCCACTATCTCTGAATGGATTTAAAGACTTGATTGAAGAAAGTATATCAGTCGGCCGACTAGTGTTAATGGGAGAATTTTCGCGACGTGACCACCCCAGTGAATTCATAGATTCTCTAAAAGACGAGGATGTCATAATATGTTCGATGATTATGAGAATTGGAATGAGGTATATGCGTAGTTGTGTAGTTGCACAATGCAAGAAAATTGATTCACGGCTAAGGGGTATATCGAAAAGGTCGAAGAGTTTTACACAGGCGAGTAAAGTTATTGAAAATAATACAGGGTAACAATTCCAAGTTCTATTTACCTAGGTTGGCAAGATGTGACTCAATGTTGTAATTTGATTCTCAAAAACTTGTTGGCCAGGTGACTAGAGATCAATTCCAATAGTATGTTTCTTGAAATTCAGAGGAATGTTGTAAATATTGGAATTTAAGGTTTTTTTAAAGCCAACTGATAAGCATGGGAAGGATGATTTTATGTCTGATACACTAAGGATTGAATGTCAGTTTCGAAAAAGGAGTTATCGAAACAAACGCCAACCGATACCAGACTTCACATAAATTCTGGTAAGAACTTAAGGAAATCTTGGCCTGACTTATCATACCTTAAAATTAAGGTGATAACTGATAAATAGGCCAAGATTACTCCCTCACTGGGATAATGAAAACCACATAATTCGTTGTGGGTCCCAACATACTTTTGTTTTCATTATCCTAGTATGAGAATACAGTCCACAACGGCCTCAATTTGGAATTTAGGAGGTAATTTTTTCATCTCAACACATGTAACCTGAAGATCAAACAGAAGCAAAATCAACAGTTACTCCATTTGCAAATCGGGGAAATACAAGCTTTGATTTTATGCTTGTTACAGGTTCACAATCGACGACATTAGTTAGAAATTTGTCGAATTTTCGGCGTAGAGTTGTAAAAATTCAAAATTTAAAATTTGCAATTAATTTTTTTTAACTTACATGAATAAAAATTTCAATAGCATTCTCACTGATTTTCAGAGATTAATTTTTTCTAATGAAAGAAGCTGAAGCACTATCAACACTGTTGCGGCTCGATCTTCTTGGGAATTTATTTTCTTCTCCATTTTTACATACCCTTGTTTTCACTCCACACCTCATAAAAATCCAAAGCATAATATTAATCTCAAAACGTTCCCAGAAGATACGAATGAGCGAGTTCATTGGACCAATCATTGACAATATGACAAGAAAAACTCTCATAAGAGTACTCAAAAATCTCGAATCTCGTTTACTATTCTTATCATTGTGCCGCATATTTACTCTTGTGCGGCTCATTCCAGCTCTCTCAGATATACCTGCACAGGTAATTAACTGACCATAAATTTGCTACAATTTCCACGAAACGCTCAGACATCAGTCATAATCATTTTCCCTAAATTTTCGGAAGTATCTTACATACCGCCATTATAAAACTGACCCGTTACCTCAAGCTTATTCAAGCTGAGATAAGTGAAGCGTCAAGGATTTTTCATTTCAATTTTCTGGCTAACAAAGCGCTGTCTTTATTGGTCGCCTGAAGGGATATCGATGAACCGCTTGGCTACGCCAAGCATGTCACAGCCGTTTAAGTCCGCTAGGTTTAAACTCAATTTGATACATCGCTTACTTGTGGTAAGTTTTTAGGCTCTTTACTGGGGTCTGGTGGAGTTCCGAGCCAAGTCGGTGGATTTCATGGATTTTACTGACGGTCGAATCACCAACACAGAGTTCCATGAAGTGAACCCAAGTCGTGCAGGGTCTGAACTATCGAATTTGGCTAAGTTTTTATTTCCAATAAACGGTGCTAAGAAACAAATACCTTCATCTTCGAATTAGCGTTCATTAAGTTTCATCTAGACGCCATGAAAAGACACGCGGAATCTGAAAGAGACTACAGGGACGAAAATTACCTCGAGGCTGGTTTATTGTCTCAATCGTTGTTGGTTGATTTATTTTGAGTGATCGTTTATACCCCGCCACTCGACCCCAGAATCTAGTATCAACACGGCAAGATCTGGGGTTACCCATGACCCCAGACCTAGAAGATAATGGCAAGCGCGGAAGAAGGAAAACGTAGGAAGGGCAGTTTGCGGAGAAGCGCAGGAATAAGAAAGACGGGGGTCATCGTACCCCAGTAACAACCGTATCGTTCTCTTTTATCTCTTCGCAGCTTCAAATCCACTATCTTCTCAACGTACATATTGCTTAGTCTCTTTTGTAGTATAAAGAAGAAATAGGTTTTTGTAAATTCTCGGTCATGGCCCGATGACGGATGAAAATTGTAACCTCAATCAACTACCGATCAGTTTTACGGCAAACCGATAACAAATATTTCCAACTTCTCATCCACTTTTGATTAGATTGGCTATATTAGCGATAATTTGCAACATTTGAGTCAAGTTTTCGGCTAATATACTATTCGTAACATTCGGAAACACTCTTTTCTCCTCCAAATCTACTATATTTTTCCTCGGGAACCACGCCCCCGTCCCATCTCATCCCTCCATGGCCTTGCCGACTCCTCCACACCATAATCTATCACCGCTTTTACATCAGATCAACGAATTATCTTCGATTTTTCCTCCATAATAATTCCTCAAAATTAAAAGTTTTTGCATTTTATTCAAGAATCTTTTGTATCGCAATCCTTAGCTATCCTTCAACTCATACAAAGTTGCACCGTCATACAATCCTCTGTTTGCGGGCGTCGCATTCCATAACCAAATCAAATCATCTTGTGTCACTCAGCGCAAGCCGAGTCAAGCCGCGTATCGTTTCCTTCATTCCTCGGCAAATTTGAGAAAAACATTTCATACCGAACCTACATATTCAGATTCTCTCACGAGTTTTTCAATTATTCCACTTGTCGAGACCAGAAAGCGTCTCTAAAAAAGAGGTACTGTATGTTCTCAGTTATTCAAACTAGTGTTCCTCCGTTTCATACCCTCAGCTGACTTTTTACCCTATGAGAACTTCCAGTTGTAAAATTAAATCTTACCCAAACTAAATTTGCAAGTGAACTACCTGGACTCAATTAAATTTGTGCAGACTCCATTAATCTTTGGCGTTGTGCTTGGGTTGGGCATATCATACAACTATTACTAAAATATTGGTCGGCTTTTGAGTTATAAGCTGGTTGTCTCTAAGGGTGAAGTCATTCATTATCAAATTCTAAAGAAAATCACTCACTCGAGATTATATGTCTTCAATAAATTGTCAAATTGTTGGAGGTTGAGCTAACAAATATCAGAATTTAGGATCATCGTTCAAATATTAACCAAGACTCATACGCACACAAGGAAAATTACTGAGAAAAAGCTCACTATTGTGAACGAACTTGGTATGGATCTTTCCAGTCCGTATATTAAAAACGAGCCCGATGACTTCTACTCCAGTTGTAGCAATCCAAGGCCCATGGGAGCCTTCTCCCAACATCCTTTCGAACAACCTGATTCTCATACGGGAAATATTGACCCTAACACGCTTAGTAGCAGTTATGGAAGCTCATTTCAAAACAACTACGGCCAGCCTTCAAGCCGAAATGGAGGGTTTGATGACGAGGAGCTGCTTGACAGTCTAGCATCAAATGATTTACATACAAACCATTCTCTAATCAATGGTCTAGGAGGTGACTCAATTAGTATGGACCAATTTGGCTTTCACTCTAATGTCTATGGTCACAATAGCAATCCTTCTTTATCTATGGAGACAAACAATGTTTACTCTAGTACCCCTGATACCAACATTGTGCCAAATCAGTTTGTTCACACTTTTAACCAAGCTCAGTACCGTATTCCTTCCCAAAATTTTGGAAATTCAGTTCCGTCTGCCAATTCATTCAATGAATCTTCAATCACATCCCCAGAAGTGCATAGTAGCATAGCACACGATCATCCGTCATTTGCTAGGTCAGGCCCAAAACTCTCAATATCAGAAAGGAATAATTCAAGTATAAAGTGTCCTTTAACTCCCAAAACCCCAGTAATTTCATCTCTACACATAGGCTCTGCTGAAAACAGCTCGGGCTTTTCAACACAGCCCATTCGGACAACATCCGCTCATCGGCATCACAAAACACTCTCTGGGCAATGGGAACAGGCATCTAGCAGTCTAAATTCTTTTAGTGGAGAATTTTCGCCGATTCGAAGCGGGCACTTAAATGCACAAATATCGGACATCCTTAGAGGTACATCTATGCCAGTAAAATCTAATAGCAGCATCCAGACAGCACCTGCTGGTTTACAGTCTCAAGAGATGAAACGTAGAAGGCGACGAGAATCACATAATTTAGTCGAGCGTCGTAGAAGAGACAATATAAACGAAAGAATTCAAGAACTAAGTCATCTTGTACCCATGCATCGTCTTGAAGATGAAAAAGTACGGAAGGCCCTTCAGAGCAACTCTCCTCTGTCTCCTACCTTAGCAGGTGCATCATCTACTCCTTCAGGCTTAAGCCCACCACAGGATACTTCAGGACTTGCCGGCCCTGGAGTTAGACGAGCTGCAGCTGGCAACATTACTACTGGTATTCCAGTTGAAGAGAAAGACAAAGGGCCAAACAAGGGAGATATTCTCAATGGGGCTGTGAGCTGGACTCGTGATCTCATGTGGATGCTTCACCTTAAGATCCAACAACAAGAAGAGCTTGCAAATTACATTGTTGAGCTTGGCGGTCATTTTCCTTTCCAGCCAAGTGAAGATGAAAGACGGATGCAAACTGAATTAATGGATGCCATATTAAAGAATGATGGAGATAAATTTTACTATTCTCGGGCACCGGGGAGTGGTTTACGAGTTCCAAAACATACAGATGTGAAGGGTGATGCTATCCGTAGCTCTCATCAAACGGAACAAGTTGATACAGTTAGTTCTGAAAACCACAGTCCCAGTGAGACATTGAGTACTGGTCAATATTGGAAAGGCCATGAAAGTGGAGAAAGCGAATCCATCAGCTTCAAGGAGGAAGATGAATACCGTATGGATCTTACGCACTGATCTTCTATGAAACATTACCATTTTATTAGGAATCCTTCAGTTTCTTGAGAGCGATAACTTGTGATTCATTACAGCTGATGATCACATTTTTATTCTTCATCTCATTTAATTTTTATTATAATTAACACAAGACGCGATATAATCTATTCGGAGCTTATTTTGACTTTTTGTAAAGATTGCTAAGGCGTTTATGAACTGAGCTTGAATGGGTATGACGATTTTGGGTAATAGGGGAGCGAGTGGTTTTTCGTGATTATGCAGTCTCATTTAACATACGCTTGTCGTCCTTATCAGATTTTTCATATTTTTTCATTGACACCTCTCAGTTTGTATGTACCTAGTTTTGTAAATATGTAATGTAATGCAAATCAAAGTTACCGAGGATGTGCATGAGGTGTGCGTGGTTGATCTCCGTCATTGGTTGAACAGGTTACATCACTCTGCCTCATTAATGACGAAAGAGATTATGCAATAGGTTATGCAATGGTGATCTAATTTTAGATTTATCAATCCCGGCTGAGCGATGATCTTAGAAAAAAGGGAAATCTTCAAATTAACATTTTAATACGATATTTTTATCAATACAGCCTGCATGCTTATATCAAGAAGAAATTGTGATGAAAGGTGAAGAAAATATAGTTTAATATTATGGTAAATACCATAGAGGCGAAATTTGACAGGGTGCAACCGGGAATTTAAAGCCTAATTAAGCATGGTATACATCTAAATATAGTTTAGCCTGAGTAATTTTGGGAAATTTGTATAGTGGGTCCTTCCTTGCCTAATCTACTGTGTTGCTTGTTGACTGAATATATTATTATGAATTGTTTTAACTACGATCTCCCAGGGGTAATTTAGGCGCTCTGATAGGTGTAATTTACACTTATCAGAGCGCCTAACTTACCTCTGAGTGACTGTAGAGCTGACTACTTTAAAAGTTTTGTTGTCGCACTATCGGCAACCTTAAGCGCCTTACACCTTACCACCGTACATTCGATAAATTTCACCGGACATTTAGAGGCCACAGAATCCCATGCCTCCTTCACTATCAATCGAAGTCAATCTATTGGTGTTAGCTACTACAACCCAAATTTGGATATTGGTACTGAATGTAATACTTCAACTTATTCAAACTGGCTTCCACATAACTGAGGTTGAGGGAGTGAGGTGGCCGAGCAATGGCGATAACTAACCGCAACTGGAACTTTTCGATCGTATTGCCTACTGTATGAGCAGGCCCATCATTTTAAATCACAAAGAGGCAGGGCCTCGTGGGGAAAAACATCTGTACTATCTTCTCAAAAGACTAATTAGATTTAGTTTATCGCCATCACTTCTGCCAAAACAAGGACCCTATTCTCTCTGATCCTCGAAAACAACCCCAAAACTTTTATCTTATCTAATTCCTCAGTTTCTCGCAAATGTGGGTGATATCACATACTTCAACTATATTTGGCATGTCACTAGTCTCATGAATTCATTTAAATCAACAAAAATAATATATCCAAAATACAAGGGTCAATTCAAGGTGAGCTTCGGTCCATTCTCTGTGCTGTCTTTTGACCTGTAGAAACAATAGAGGCTTCATGAAACCCGAATGATGTACATAATTTCTTTTCCGAAGTTAATCTTCTACGATTCTCGCGCTGATACTAAAACGGCTATAGGGGGTCGTGTTGTGTTTAGCAACGTAGAAGTTGTGCAAGATGACAAGGTTGAGGTAATCAATCCTGTGTGCTGAGTCCTATTTACTAATGTTGAAACAACTGAGTCGGATGAGACTAGGCATGTAGGATATTTCGCATGATTCAAGAAAACTTGTTGCATGAAGAGT
>JAHYSP010007114.1:2595-13626 GCA_019455505.1 Pleochaeta shiraiana | reverse complement strand
CATTTTATGTTCCACGCTATGACTGTTGTGTATTTACTAATACGCTAGTCCGTATTGATACACAATCACTAATTATTGTATTTTCTTATTCTGTAGAAACTAGTTGTATATAGTGCGCTTTAGCATGAAGTGGGAGTAATCAACAACTCTCACCTATTTCCATCTACAGCCTCTTGATTGTTCCAATTGCCTCCAAATTGTGATACATCTAGTCTAACAAGCTTTAAGACAATTCCATACTGCCCTATTCAATTTTCTACACATCCCATTACCGGGTAAACTGCCTTCTGGACAATCTAGGAAAAGTAGCCGAAAAAGTAGTTGCGGGACTAATTTAGGAAGGGTGCGAACTCAATGAAGCATTGAATCAGAGCCAGATGGGATGTAGAAAACAGCGAAGCTGTATTGACGCCATAGCCAGGGTCATATCAAGAGTAGAAGAAGCATGGAAAAAAGGAAACGTAGTAGAGCCTCTCCTCATGGATATCAAAGGCGCTTTCGATCATGTCAGTTGTAAAAAGCTCCAGAACCGAATGCCGTAAATGGGCCTTGATGGCAATTTGATAAATTGGGTATGATCATACCTCACAGGTAGAAGATTACTGCTAGTAATTGATGGTCACTGTGGAATTGAAAGACAGGTAGGTACAGGAGTCCCACAAGGATCACCCATCTCACACATTCTGTTTATAATCTACCTAAGCGGAATTTTTCAAGGTGTTGAGTAAGGGGTGGGTTTATGTCAAGTAATCTCTTTCGCACATCACTATGGCAAAATTCGGCCACAACTTGATAGAGCAGTGGTAAAGATTAAATAAAATAGGTATAAGTTCAGTAAAGAAGCGATATGATGGTTAGGGGTAAGTCGTAACTCAGCTTTAAGTTTTCGAGCACATAAAGATATCTACCTCCAAAAGGCACGCAAGGCTGAATCACGGCTTATGGAAATAACAAATAGAAAGTGGTTGACATCAGGCCTGGTACGTAAAGTACAAGTCGCCGCAGTACAGTCAGTGGCCTTCTATGGAGCCGAACTGTGGTGGAAGGGCCAGGAGACCTGGGCACAAAACTATCAGAAGCTAGTGAACAGTCAAGTACGTACCATTACTGGTATGTTTGAATCAGCACCGAGTGGTGTCATCTTGAAAGAAGCGGGTCTGATTCCAGCAAAACCATTGCTGAATAATCGGCCGAGGCGGTATACCTACCGCACACTATCTCTACCCCATACCAACAAGAGTTGAGAAATACTACCGATCAAATTCCGGGCAGGTGATACTAACGCGTAACCTGGGAAAATTTCAAGCAGCGACTTTGATTGGATACATGATCGAAATTTCATGAAACTCGGCCGAAGATTGGCAAACTAACTGTTAAAATTATATTGTGGAATTTTAGCGTTTAGCTGTTAGGCTAGATGATTTAAATCACTTGGAAGAAGATTGGGACAGTGAGAGTCTGTAATATGAAGAGTGTTTGGAGTTGTTGATTACTCTCAAGTCATATACAAAGTGTTATATCTACTAATTTCTAACTAGGATAGATGAGTGTAAATATCAATGAATATGGGTGATCATATAATTGTAAATAATACACTTATTGTATCTAGGGAAATTAAAGAGTGGAACAGGCAGCCAATGAGGTAGCAGGCCTAGGAACTTATCGATGTGAGAGTTTTACATCTCTTTCTCATATGAGGAAGCTTTTCACCGAATATAAGTGTAAAGATTCTTATAATTGGTTTAACTGATGGCATAGACAACAAAAATCGGACAGTAGGAGGACATATTTGCTGCAAAATAAAATCGCGTCCCGTACAAAACAGCAAGCAGAGACTAGAAAAGCACTAGCAAGCCGATATTATCAACTCTTGTCTGGTTATGCGTTAACCGCAGACTTTCTTCACAAAATCGGAAAAAGCAGCTCAGGAAATTGCGCTTCCTGCTCACAAGTAGCACCACAGGCGGTAAAACATTTACTACTAGAGTGTCGTTAGTGTTGAGAATTGGTGTTTAGAAGAAGCGTTAAGTCGTTAGACTATATGATTTTATCACAAGAAGAATGACGAAGTGGCACAAGTAAGGTCTGTTGATCTTAAGTGGGAGTTTATAATTACTCCCACTGAGAGAAAGATGCTATCTATATACATAATTCTACATACAAGAATTATACAGTGATCTTGGTCTATTACGGATAAGCGTGTTAGATAAAGATATGTTGAGATCAGTGTTGTTATTTCCAAATATAGGAGGCTGGCTATTCAAGGGTCATTTGAAGTACCGACAAATTAACCGATAGCACTAATTTCAACACCCCTCCTCACTTTTGTACCAAATAAAATGGTACATAAGTGGTTCAATTTCGGTTAAAGTAAGCCTTTTGTACAGATTTCCGCTAGATTGTCATCCGATGAAATACATAGTAGTGTGAAAGATCCATCTATTATCTTTTCTCTTGTGGAATGGTAATGAGTCTCATTGTGTTTAGAAGCATCATTAATTCTAGGATTGTAAGCTAGATCAATCGCAGATTTGTTATCGGATAACATAACTGCAGGTATATTCTTATCAATTAACTGATGAAGACCACGGACAAGCCATATAAATCGTCTGAGCGCAAGAGAAAGTGCCATTTACTCTTCTTCGCAAGTAGAAAGAGAAACGGTACGCTGTTTGCGTGATTTCCAGCTAATTGTAGCTTCACCTAGTTTGAATAAATAGCCTGCAAAACTTCTGCGAGTATCGAGACAATTTGCCTATGATCCATCACAATATCCATAGAGCTCTAGGGGGAAGTCATACTTGTACTCAAGTTTGATATCCCTTGTTCCCTTGAGATATCACAACACTTTTTTTTACGACTTTGAGATGATATTTTGAAGGATCAGAGTTGAATTATGAGAGGTGAGAGATTGTATATGCAAGGTCAGGTCTTGTGGCAGATACGACATACAATACAGATCTGATGGTTTGCTGATACAGAGTAGCATTAACCCTAGATTCTCTATCAGTCGCAGCCTTGAGGCTTTGGTTACTTTCAAGGGGAGTAGAGACTGGGTTGAAATCCTGCATAGAAAATCGATTCAGGACTCTATCTATGTAAGCGGTCTGTGATAGAGTGATACCTGCATTGGAGTACTCAATTTGAATTCCAAGCTGCCAATAGAGTGTTCCCATATCATTTAACTTGAATCCAGCTTTGAAGTGGGTAACAATTTTATTCATTAGCTCTCCTTGTTCTCCAAATAGTACTATGTCATCCACATAAACCGCTATGATAAAAATTGCCTTCAGTGTGGATGAGAACACAGTGATCAAAAAGGGAAGAAGCTAAACTAAGGGGCAAAATATATTCAGCCAGCCTGAAAAACCATTCCCTTGATGATTATTTTAGTCCGTAGATACATCTATTTAGTCGAGCGACATGGTTATCTTGCCTGTACCCTTCAGGAAGTTCCATAAAATTCTCTTTTTTTAAGATACCATATAAAAATACGGTTTCGACGTCAAGCTGTCTTGGTTTCCAGTTTATACATGCCGATATCGCCAAGAGTAACCGTAGAGAATCAAGTCGCAAAACTGGAGCAAATGTTTCATTGTAATCGAGTTCTTCAACTTGAGAGAACCCTTTGGCAGCGTAACAAGCTTTAAATCTTTCAATCTCTCCTTCAGCATTTCGTTTAACTTTGCAAACCCATCGGCCGCCAACAACTTTTCGTCCTAAGGGTCGAGGAACAATATCCCAAACATTGTTTTCTTTGATCGATGAAATCTCAGATTCAAATGCTTTATTCCAAAGATCCCAATTCGTAGATGCTTTCGCACTACAATAAGAGTTGGGCTCTGACTCATCACGAATATTCACCATTGCTGACTCGTTTCCATTATTGCTACATGAATCCTGAGAGCGGATTTTTGGAAGGTCACAAGAAGCTCACTATTCCCCCGTTATCATGTCTTCATATACTTTAGGACGTATTGTCGATAATCAGCCAACTCTCCACGTCATTCATGAGGTAACACTGCATAATGCCGCTAGAAGGCTTCATAATTTAACTCTTCAACATACAAAGGATATTCTCCACAATTGTTGGATCGATGTGTATATTGGCCCACTATTTCTCTTTATTTATGATGCTGGAACGAATTTTGTATCTAGGGAATTTCAACAAATGGCAAAATCTATGGGTTCCACCACAGTTACAGCTCCAGTTGAAGCCAATTAGTCTGAGAGTCTAGTTGAGCGATAACATCGACCATTACGACGAGCATATGAATTAATTTCATCTGAACCGTAAAGGTACAGAATAAAAGTTGTCCTGAAAACCACTATATCCACTCCCCATTTTTATAAGGGATCTGAATCAATCACCCACTAATACTGAAAAGTGACACACAACATACAGGGTCTCATGGTAAATGGACGTACACTTCTTTTCTTATTCTCCACTAGCACGCTACGTCCATTTACCCCTATCACCCTGTACAGCCTCTCCGGGTTTGAAAGTGTCGGAATAATATAATTCCTTTAATAAGTCTTGATGATCGGCGTACTACAAAGGTTAAAGAGAAAGGATGTTTAGTCGCTTAAGGGGGTTAATTAAAAGGGGGAGTAATTCATTAGTAAAATCAGAAACTAGAGGGAATTACAGGCGGAGATCACTTTTATTGTATGCAAATTAATTAGGAGATTCTTTGTAGAATAGAAGAGATTAAGCATTTTAGTACCCATCACGTAATAATATATCATGGTTAACGATACTCTCGTGCTCACTATATTTATTATGCTACAATGATATAGAAAACTTCTTTTAATTGTGCTGCAGTTTAAAGGGACCTAGTTGGTTGTGAATTCAGTCACTAGGAATTGAAAACATCATCATGATAATTCAGCAGATTCACGAGTATTTTATTTTTTTAAAAAAAAAAAAAAAAAATTTTTGATGTGTATTCAGCCTCAAGGCTATGACACATTAGCAGTGTTTATATACATGAGATGATTCAACTTGACAGCAGGTACACTTATGCCTCAGTTTCCATTTGTAGATGCCACTACGAAGTATGTTCGCTTTTTTTTCGCCAACAGTCTCCCCTCATCCGTCAACACCCATCTAAGGAAACTACAAACCATGGATTTACCATACATACCTCCATCATCCTGTACACATCCACCGCAAGATTGTGGAAGGGTCTATTGGATTCGAACCAACCATCTCCTGTCTCAAGTGGGGTAGGTGCCCAGGCTACCCAGACTCTACTTGGGAGAACGGCCAGGACGGAATACTACTATACCATCCGACCCAGGTTCACGAGTTGAACCGACAGAAAGCGAACTTGGAATCCGTAGGAACTGGTGGAAGCGAAGTTCATTTTCAAAACAGGGGAGTTTGTAAGCCTTATTGTGATAGCTACTGCTAATACCGTGTCTGCATTTATGTGATCACGTGTATATGATCACATGATCACTAATGTAAATAAAAGCAATCAGTATAATTCAAAGATATCTTTATGCTTCATCACAACAGGTTATGACCCCTTTGTCGCATCTACTTCGTGAAATAAGCTTCCATCTTCACAGTCAACGACATGGACTATCGTGCTTTTGTCTTTGTCCAAAAGTAAATCTCTATTTAAACAGCAACTTCCTCACATCACTACGATGTCTGATTTTAAATCTCAGTCCTCATCAGAGGCAATCCACAACTTCGAAAATGATTCTCTCGACAGTCAAAATGAGATAGTAATTGGTGGTATTGTTTTTGCAACATCTACTGACGTCACTGAATCAATAAAGGAATCTAAAAAGAAAACAGAGATCGGGACGCTCACTGATAGGTTACGAAGTATCAACGAAATGACCCCAATTCCTATTACTAACAGAAATAATTGGCTCCAGTGGTATCAATCAATTTAAAACCTCATCTCCCTCTCCCAGACAGCGGCAGCATTTCTGCCACAACTACCCCGTAACAAAGCCATTCGCATGTGATCGACATGGTGGGTATCTAAACTCCGAAAAACAGCGCCTAACATTAAAACGGCACCTCATGATAATCCTCGTGCTATTCTTGAAGAAATTATCACCTCTTAACTAGCAACCTCCCATTCAAATATCAACTCAATTGTCACTCAATTCTGGCAATATCGGCCTGACAGAGATGTAAAACTACCAAGTTTTATGAAATAATATCAAAGGCGATATCATAATCTTAAAAAGCACTCCAGTATAACACCAGAAGTAATTTTTCAAATGCGTCATTTATTGTTATCCCATATCCAAAAATTACAACTCGACTTGGCCAACAGATGTTATGACATATCGTTTAATAAAAGAGTCTCCCAATGTTTAAAATGGTCCCAAAATGGACCTGCATCCTCTCCAAAACAAATAAAATGTAATTATTGTCATAAAACTGGGCATGTTATAGATGATTGCAATAGGAAAAAGCGAGTGGGCAATAAGAATGGGAACAAATCACAACCAGATAACAACAAAAATGTATTTTCTGTTGATAAAACCTCGTGTAATTCGACATCTCAATTAGAAACAGCTGCAGATTATCATGCATCAGGAAATGAAAATGATTTTTCTTCTTAATCTCCCGTATCCCAAATAATCCATGTAGCCGGAGGAGGCAAAGTTAAAACACATGGTCGTGGTAATCTTAATTTTTCAACTCTTAACGGCTCAACAGAAATACTTAAAGGAGCTATACACATGCCAGGTCAAAAAACTCGTATTTTCTCCACTGCTCAACTAGAAAAACATGGATTTTCGATACGATGGCCATCTAATTACAGTAATATTGAACTGCTTCGACCAGATGGTACCATTTGTGCTAGTTTTCGACGTACATCTGGCAGATTAATCTATAATTCCCCATCATTAAACACATTAAATCCTGTAATCTGCTCCGTTAATCGAGATTGGCACACTATCCTTGGTCATCCAGGCCGTAAAGCACAAGATATAATACTCAAGCACGCTGAAATTAAATGATGTAAGCCCCCATCAGAATGTAATATCTGCATTAAAACAAAATTTACAAAATCAAAAGGTCACAGCTCGTTACGTAGTGCATCTACGTTTGGAGAAGCTCTTCATTTAGACTTATTAGGTGGTCAAAAGTCATTGTTTCCCACAACTACTGATCATTCTGTCCCAAATGCAACTTGGTTTCTACTCGTAGATGATGAATTCACTTCCTGGAAATGGGCATGGCCAGTCTACTCCAAGAAAAAAGTGCCAAATCAAGTTTTAAATCTCTTAGAACACATACTAAATAAATTCCGGATAACCCCCAAAATTATACATACAGATAGTGGTACTGAATTCTCTAATTCAAATCTACAAGAAACATTAATGTCTCGAGGTATAGAATGGCATAAATTCTCTTCTCATGCACCTGAGCAAAATGGCATTGCAGAGAGGAACGTTCTCACAGTAACAGAAAAGATGCGAGCACTGCATCTACAATCTGGTCTACAACTTCGACTATGGCCAATCATTTTGTCTGCCTCCATAACTATTATGACTATTACACCAAATAGTGTATCCCCAAAGTCACCATACTATGCTGTAATTGGAAAAATGCCTAATATCCATGACCTTAAACCCTTTGGCTGTCGCGCCTTCCGGCTCGATCCGGACCCTAACAAAATTAAATCAAAAGCCAAAGAATGAATTTTCGTCAGTACTGAATTCTCTGGTGGCTTCGTTATATTAAATCTAAGCACCGTAAAAACTATCATTCGATGTGACGTTCGTTTCAAAGAAAGCGTCTTTCCCCTGAAATCTCAAGTCCTCGCCCTACAAATAAACAATAAACGGATAATTAGATCAGCACTTTCGGGACCCAAATTTAACCTTTGGAGTATAGCGATGGACATTGACATAGAAAATATGACTCAAAACAAAGTTTGGACTCTCGTTCTGAGGCAGTAGGCAGCAGGCATAATCATGACAGGTAAATGGGCTTTAAAACAAAAACCAGATGGAACACTTAAGGTGCGATGGTGTGCTCGTGGATTTTCAGAATCTTTCGCAAATGAAACACATGCTGAAGTCCTGTCACCAGCATCCCTGCGAATGTTATTAGCATTCGCCTCTTTCCATAGCCTTTAAATTCGGCACGTTGATATCACAGCGGCTTTTCTTCACGCAGAACTTGATTGACCAATCTATATTGAACAATCTCATGGTAAAGAAAATCCTGGGGGGTTTGTATGTAAATTACATAAAGCAATATATGGTTTGAAAACAGCTCCGCGAAGATGGCAGCATAAATTACGTGATGTGTTGCACAAAATGGAATTCAAATCATTAAAATTTGATAACAAAATATTTAAAAACGGAATTATCATAATATCAACCTACGTTGATGATTTCATGATCATATCCCGAACAAATAAACAATTTGACCAAACAATTTCTGCATTAGAGCAAGCTTTTAAACTCAAGGATCTTGGTAATATGACAAAATTCCTAGGCATCAATATTGATTAAGGATCTGATGGAATACGAATAAATCAACAAGTTAAAATAGAAGCTCTATGCGATGATATAGGTATGATATGCTGCAAAGGTGCGGCTACGCCAATTGCAGATGACAACCTACTAGATCTCGAACCAGAAAACTTTTGCACAAAACAACATGCATCATCTTATCGCTCAGTAGTTGATAGTCTGCTACATATTGCAAATATGACGCGACCCGATATACAATACGCGGTGAACAGACTTTGTCGCTTTATACGCAATCCATCTAATAATGCCATGTTATCACACAAACGTCTCATACGCTACAAATCACAAACCAAATCAGCTTCTCTAATTTTCCCCAACAAAGGAAATCTTGAACTCATAGTATCAACAGATAGTAGTTGGGGAAATATAACATCCCCAAAAGGAACATCAGGCATTGTATTCATGATAAATGAAACCCCAATTGCTTGGTGGTCAAAGAAACAAACTTTAACTGCTCAGTGCACCTGTGAAGCTGAATATGCTGCTCTAACGACACTATCTGTTGCAGCACAGTGGCTTCAACCTCTATATCAATAACTATTCCTATGTCAGTGCAAACCAATCCTTACTGAAATTGATAATGTTGCAGCTATGACAATCGCTAACTCAGACAAAAGTAGTACTCGAAACCGACATTGTCTAATGCGACAATCAACTGTACGAGATGCCATCAAAAATAATTCAATAAAACTTTAATACACTCCCACTGATCAGTGTAAAGCAGATGGTCTCACCAAAGCTTTGCAGCGCATTAAACACAATATATTTTTTAATCATTTAAGAATTGATCTAAAGCAATCAGATTCTGGGGGGAGGTGTGATAGCTACTGCTAATACCGTGTCTGCATTTATGTGATCACATGTATATGATCACATGATTACTAATGTAAATAAAAACAATCAGTATAATTCAATGAAATCTTTATGCTTCATCACAACACTTATCATAAGCCTCGAAGCTACACCTCAACATTCGCTTGAATATGTAATGAGCATAAATACCCATTTCCACCATTTATCTTCTTCAACTCTTTTCTTCTTCACTTTGGCCGTGAAATTCTGTTCTGACCATCAAAAAAATTGACCCTTTAAATCTTGAAACACTCAATACACCCCAAAACACCGATTCAGACTCGACTCGCTAATAATATCTTTGTTAAAGATAAATTAAAACCCATTCGGCTTCTTTATGGATCGATTCCAATAGATTAAATAGAGAGACCAATGGCTTCAAAAATAATCTACAAAATCTTCAAAAACCTATACTAATCCCCAAAGATCAGAACACTTTTTAAGAGGAGAATGAACAAAACAAAAATCGCAGCTTTACGTGATATTTCTCCAAGACAAGTCAGATATACGCCAATAGTCGGCCTGCAATTCTCTCGTTCAGAGATATGGTAAAATTGAAATTTTTATATAATATCATCTACTGAAAGCCGTCAGGTGTTCAAAGGCGTTGCGATTATGAAAAAGTAGGGCTCAATTTTTTTTTTTTCTTTTGTTAAGATGGAACTTGTTAGTACTTCGTCGTATGTGTGGACATGAAGCTTAGATGATATTTAGGAGAATAAAGTCTTGTAGTGCGGGGAAACAGTAGTAGTATTGAGCGATTAGATAATTAGTCTCTAGAAATACTTCCTATTTCGTAATAGTTAAGAATATAAATAGACCCCCCTATCACGCTAATGCAGTATGGTTGACTTAGGCCCGCAGTATTGGACATGCACAGATCGTCTAAAAAAAAAAAAAAAAACCTTTATAAATTATCTAAGTTGTAAGAATATAAGACCCCCTCTAATGAATAATTATGAAAATTATGAAATTAATTGTGCAAGATATAAGAATATCAATTCTTAAGCAAAATGGGACTATCTTAAGAATTAAAGAAGTCAAAAATAAAATATTCAATACCCATGTTACATGAGTATTGCCTTAACTTGGCGGCGACGATACTCAAGTAATAGTTTCTACTCTTTTCCAAGACGGTACATAAACTGTATGTTGGTTTTTAATGAGGGAAACTTGCTCGAGACTAATTGTTTAAATATTATTTCATTTATTTATGGAAACTTAATGTAATTGGGAATGAACAATTATTTGGTTATGAAATGGTGGTGTGGGGTCGATTTAAAAAGAGGTTTTGGCTTTAAATTACTCCATTCTTTGGAAATTTACTGCCTGAGGCACACTCTCTCAAAAATATATATAAGCATCCGTCTTTCCCATGTCCACACAATTATACCCCCCTCAAAAAATCACTACTACAAACATTTTTAACGGGTCGGATGGTATTGTGGTATACCGTCCGGGCCGTTCTCCCTAGTAGTGTCTGGGTAGCCTGGGCACCTACCCCACTTGAGACAGGAGATGATTGGTTCGAATTCCCTAAGGGTCTTAAAGTAATGTCTATTCAACTATACTCATAGCTATATATATAAAATCTTTAAGTGAGGAGCAAAAAGATGAGAGTATCTCTTCTATTTATCTACAAATAGACCCTTG
>JAHYSP010007109.1:750-11918 GCA_019455505.1 Pleochaeta shiraiana | reverse complement strand
TAGCTACTACATTGAGATAATTTACAATCATCAGAAACTCGTATTCTCCTCATTAGAAAGAAACCATTTCATATCTTTTACATGTTAGTACCATTGCACTACTTTCTTACTCATAACTGTAAAAGGTATACCGACCGGGCCGTTCTCCCAAGTAGAGTCTGGGTAGCCTGAGCACCTACCCCACTTGAGACAGCAGATGGTTGGTTCGAATCCAACAGACCCTTCCAAAATCTCGGGGTGGATATGTACAAGATGATGGAGGTATGTCTGGTTAATCCAGGGTTTATAATTTCCTTGGATGGGTGTTCACGGATGAGGGGAGACTGTTGGTGAAGAAAAAGCGAACTTACTTCATAGTGGCATCTACAAATGGAAACTGAGGCATAAGTGTACCCTACTGTCAAGTTGAATCATTCTATGTATATGAATCTATTTATATGAACACTCTACTAATGTGTCATAGCCTTGTGGCTGCATACACATTAAAATGATTCAAAAAAAAAAAAAAAATTAATGAACAACATGAATCTTCATAAATATTATGTAATACCACGATCACTCTTTCCTTTAATTCACGCAGGCTTTTGGGTATTCCCCAAGTCGGCGATTGACTATACCTCAAAGGTGCTCAATTGGATTTAATTCAGGCGATTGAAATGACCATTTCATAATTGATATGTCCATGTTAGCTATTCCATTCTGCGTAGTCCTTGAAGTATGCTATGGATTGTTATCTTGATGAAAAACAACACTGTTTCTAGCTTTGGAAAATAGCTTGCTTGGAATTCCATCGATGGTAAAGATCAAAAAATATCCAGAATGTTTAGGGGATAATCGGAATTCCATCTAACCAGTCACAGTACTAATCCCACCGACACCAAACCAAGACATGCACCCCCAAATCATAACGATTCCGCCCCCAAAATTGACCGTCTTTTCAACCACTTTAGTGATGTATATATATATTGGATCCTTAGACCAGATAGATTTGATACCATCGCTGTTTTGTCTATTAATCTTCATTTCATCCGACCAAATAACACATTTTCAATCTTTGGAAGTCCAAATTTCGTGTTCCAAAGCTCACTTCATTCGAGCCTTTTTGTGCTTCTTAGATAGCATTAACTGCTTCAACCCATTCACGGCTCTTAGAACCTTTTCTCCCAATGCCCTGTTGAGCAGGGAGTAAAAGCTTTTGGCTGTTAGGCACAGATGATATCACGTAGTAAAGCGAGAGGAGAAATAGAAAAGTCTGTTAACTATAGTGGAGAGTTGTTGACTACTCCCACTCAGATACAGAGTGCTAGATATACTAACTATTACAACTAAGTGATTACACTACTAATTGCTTATTGTTGATAATAGGTTGCTGGTTAATGTGCAAATAATTATGGTCGTGGGAGACAAGGGCTCAGCCATTCTAATTAACCATGACGATTATGGTCTTCATTACCAATATAGCACTAATTTCAACAGGCTCGTCTGCCATTAATAGGACAGAATATTTCTTCTTTTTTAGAATTGATGGTTTTTGTCGCTTTTACTGCCTTTTTGGTCTCGCCATAGGCAACCAAACGAGTCAGAGCTTGTTTGTCACGGGACGTTAGCTTCCATAGTCATCCCTGCACTGGCTGTGATGTACAATTCAATGTTTTTTTTCCAGCATCTGGCTTCTGTAAACCTATGACAACCTAAGATCTTTGCTATTCCTTATTCTTTATTATCCTCATCAAGTAAGGTAAGAGTATAGGATATCTGGTGTTATCAAAGTTTTCTCATTGTGAAAATATCAGAAAATATTGGTATGAAGCAGTACAAAAATAATATAGAAGTTTATCGATTGCTTGTATAGACAATTTTGTAAAATTTTCAAGCATACATATAGCTGGATGTTTGTGCAGGTCTTACCTTGTTTTTGGATCACGCACACAAACATGTGCACTAGACAAAAGATGGGTTAGCCTCTGCAATTAGTATAATTAATAATCATTTTTTGTAGAAAATAAATAATACTGCTATCCAAATATGAATGGGAGTTTACTTGAATCTTGAATTATTATTTTTTATGCAGTTGTTGAGTTATAGCAGGATTTGTTCAACATAGCAGTAGCATTGCGCATTTTTGCTCGCTACTGTAATTTGAAGATCAGACAATGCATATTCGTTTGAACAGAATACACCGTAACTTCTTTCTAATGACTAAAAGACTTTTACTACAGGGTTTCAATTCTTACTTTACTCAAGTAGTTCCAAAAATACTCTTATAAAACTGCCTAATGCTTAAGCTATTTAATTTTCAATGTTACAGCGATGTAGTCAATAAAGAGATCCATAATTTCGAGTTTTTGACTTTCGCCAACATATAGTCTTATGGGACTCAGAGATGCTAGAGTTATTCTAAATACTTCGGTTAATTTCTGATGTAAACAGCTTATTATTTTCATTTATAGATAGTTTATTCGTCCTTGAAATGGAGAAGTAAAATGAAAAAAAAAAAAAAAACTTAGGGATGAATGGTAGCTCAGATATTTTTCGGCCTCAATGATTAGCTAGAAATCTAAAATCTAAAATATTCATAACGGTAGACCCAAGTTCTTGAGTCACAAGACGTAAATTGTTTAATATCCAACACTTAATCTATGTCTTCAAAGACGTATATCGTAGAACATCTTGATGATGAGCTAGGACCTTGGTCCGAGTTGGAATACCTTACTATAGCTAAAGAATCACATGAAGCAGGTTCTAAGTTCTGCCTGTCTTCTATACCGTCTTCTCTATCCTTATCAGACACGCTGAGGTCATCTCCTGGCTTCATTGCAGATAAGCGCAATGTTGAAACTATGTATGGGAATGAGAAACAGCGCGTATGTTTGCTTGACCCATCAGCTCACAAAGAATTGAGCCCAGAAGATGGAGATATGTATGATATTTTTCTTTTCGGTGGTATCTTAGGTAAGTTTAACGCTGATTAATTTAATCTTTGTAATTTTTAAGTGTTAAGCCTTCATTGACAAGCAATTAGGAGACGACCCGCCGAGAGGTAGAGAATCAAGTTCACTAGAGATAAGATTGATATTAACCCAATAGCCAGATAGAACTTCGGAGCTGAGGAAAAAGGGATTTCAAGGAAGGAATCTGGGACCTAAACAGATGACCACTGACACTGCAGTAAGAGTCACTCGACTCGTTGTCCAGGAGAAAAGTTTGGAATTTCCCCTCTTCTTTATCGGTCTGAAGACGTATACGATGACGATTGTTTCTAACGTCATATATAGAAACACTTTCCGAAATAAATTACAACGATGAGCCCCAAATTTATATCAACAAAAATGAGTCTATATCAATGCCGTTTCGTTATGTTAAAGATGAAAACGGATATGCGATTATGCCTAATGTAAGTTGGCTCAACTAGCTAATTCGTCCCCTATCTATAATCTAATGTTAAAGACAGGGTATGCTCGAATTGATCAAAAAGGATTCTGAAAAAGGCTTTGCTGATCTATTTTGACTCAAAATTTATCCGTTATCAGAACAATTGAAGGTGATAGAGGGATTGAACAATCAAATAGTGATTGGGGATTGTTGTTCTTAATTGATAACTTTTTTTTCGCATCTAAGAGAATAATGATTACAAAAAGAATAAATAGTTTAATTACTCTACTAGGACTAACCAATATAGTTATTTTGCCAATCCTGGGTGTGTATTACATGTGTGTGCAACATATAACATTCTAATTACCAATTGAGAAAACTAGACATGCATTCTATAATAAGTCTCTGACCTGTGGTATTTTTCCGAAAGTAAAATTAGTTCCTTATTGAGCTGGTAGTGACTTTTTTGAAACAGACCCTCGTGTTGGCGACTTTGCAGCACCGAGCATCAAGTTGTTGAAACTTTGCTTTTTCATTCATGAGCAACAACGAAAAATCTTGAAATATTTTTCAAGATGCGGCCCTCTGTGATCACCAGTTTTTATCATGGAATTTGTGCTCCTAGCAATTTTTTAATATGTGCCATTACCAGCATCCTGATTGCAAGTTTTAGTAATGCTGAGAAGACGGCGGCTGATTATTTCATACGGTCTCTTCCTGGTGCTCCACCTGGTCCACTACTTAAGATGCATGCTGGTCACATAGAAATTGCACCAGAACATCATGGAAATCTGTTTTTCTGGCTATTTCAGAACCGACATATCGCGAATAAGCAAAGATTGGTCATCTGGGCAAGTATCGTGTCCATATTTTTTCTTCTTCACTAACTAAATATCCAGCTAAATGGCGGACCTGGATGCAGTTCCGAGGATGGAGCTTTAATGGAAATAGGACCATATAGGGTAAAAACTACACCAGAAGGACAAACCCTCGAGTATAATGATGGATCATGGGATGAGTTTGCAAATCTTGTATTCGTCGATAATCCTATAGGAACTGGATTTAGCTACGCTGATACGGACTCATACGTACATGAATTACCAGATATGGCCAATCAGTTTGTTAAGTTCCTCGAGAACTGGTTCAAGCTATTTCCGCAGTTTGAGCATGATGACGTAAGTCTTTTGTTTATTTTATTTTTCAGAGAGAAACAAACAACGCACTTCTAAAAACTCTTTCCGACATCAGTCTTGACGTGCCTTAGATCTATTTTGCTGGGGAGTCCTACGCAGGCCAACATATCCCATACATTTGTAGGGCCATATTAGATCGGAATAAAAATGCCAAGCACAAATGGGAGGTAAAGGGTATGCTAATTGGCAATGGATGGATCTCACCTGAAGAGCAGTATAAAGCTTACTTATCTTTCGCATACGAAAGGGGTCTTGTGAAGCGTGATTCAGAAATTGCGAAGCGGATAGAGTCGCAACAAGCAATTTGCTTGAAAGAGCTTAACCAAGATGAAGGAAAGGATCGCGTCGACTTAAAGTCGTGCGAAGATATACTACAGGAGATTCTGCGCGAAACCCAAACATCTGGATCAGACGGAAAACAACAATGCTTGAATATGTATGATGTGAGATTAAAGGATTCTTACCCGAGTTGTGGAATGAACTGGCCTCCAGATTTATCAAGTGTCACTACATATCTTCGTAGGAACGATGTAATAGAAGCTTTACACGTGGATGTACAAAAGCGAACAGGTTGGAAAGAGTGTAATGGGGCAGTTGGACACGCTTTTAAGGCTTCTAAGTCCAAGCCTTCCATTCGACTATTGCCCGATTTAATTGCAGAGGTTCCTATCGTTCTATTTTCTGGGGCTGAGGATATGATTTGCAATCACATAGGGACAGAAGAGCTTATCAGCAATATGCAATGGAACGGGGGTAAAGGGTTTGAGTTATCTCCTGGAGTTTGGGCACCACGTCGGGATTGGGAGTTTGAGGGGGAGCCTGTGGGATTTTGGCAAGAAGCTCGAAATCTTACATACGTGTTATTTTACAACTCATCCCATATGGTGCCATTTGATTTTGCGCGACGGACTCGTGATATGCTCGACCGATTTATGGGAGTTGATATCAGTAGTATTGGCGGAACTCCAACGAATAGTCAGATCGATGGAGAAAAGGGTATGGAAACTTCGGTTGGTGGTCATCCGAACAGTACAATAGCTCAAGAGGCGGAAACAGCGAAGCTTGAAGCTGCCAAATGGTCTGCATACTACAAATCTGGTGAAACTGTGTTGGTTATTGTGATTATTGCTGCTGCTGCCTGGGGATATTGTATCTGGAGAGATCGACGGAAACGCGCTGGCTATAGTGGCCTCTTTGGAGACGACACCCCCATGGCTCTTGGTGGCGCTCGAAGGAGCATTCAGCCTGATGATATCATTATTAAGAGTGCGAGATTGAACAGAATGAGGAGAGATGTTGAGATGGCCGACTTCGATGAGAGTGAACTTAACGAGCTTCACATACGTACTCCTGGGGATGTTGACAGGAACAGGTACAGCATTGGAGATGCTAGCGACGAGGAAGAAGACAATGATGAAGTTGAGAAGAATCAAAACATTTCAACAGACCGAAAGGGAAAGCAGAGTATATCACAGCGCTGATGAACATGTGGAAGTAAGAGCGCATAACCATATATTTACAAAAGATAACTTCACAAATATCTTTGGATTAATTCGGGGGTTAGGTGCTCTCATTAACTTTTGGGCCTTTGTCCCTTATCTAATTACTGGAAGTTTTTCAGCTCATTTGCCTACTGGTATTATTTGTTACATAAAAGTCCAAACGCCTACCAATTTACCTCTAATCCCATCCCCAAAGTTGATACTGGCTGCTAGATCACCAACCAATCAACATACCAATCATTAAACAGGACAATTAATCTAGCTCACTTGTACACTTATTATTTTCCAAACCGATCTGAGATATAAATACCTAAAAATCAATGTTTTCCCTTATCGCTTTTTAACATTTGATCTCTGCTTGCATTCTTCCGGCTGGACCGGATGCATCATGACTTTGTTTGGGTATTGTGGTGTGTTGACGGAGTAACCCTTGCTCCAGTCGTAACTTACAGCATAAGCAAATATACTTCCAGTGCGATCAAAGGCAGTTGCAGATATAGTACCACCAACTGACGGATATCCTTTTAGCCTGTGTTTCGCAACTCCATCCCAAAAATGAAAAGTTCCATCGGAGCCAGCTGTACTGAATGTTCCATGTTGGGGATGAAATGATATTGCGTTGACAGAGTAAACATTTGTCATGTTGTTTTGAGGTGGGTCGCGATGACATTTAAAAGAAAAGTTGGAACTAAAGAATCTTGAGTGGGGGCTGTAAGGATTGGAATGTTAATAGGCTTACCTAGAATCTTTTTCCTCAATATACTGTATCGCACATCTACCTTCAATGCTACCCACAGCAAAGCCGTTACTCTCTGTGAAACAACTTACAACTCTGGTTTGCCATTTCAGTGGACTTTGGGTAGTTTTGTAAAATTTAGTCGGCTCGTTGAGAGCAATAACATTAATGAAACGATCAGCAGTTCCAACTACAAGAAGTTGACCTTTAACGTCCATTGTGTAAACTCTTTCTTGACACTGAACTGTTGCTACAGGATTTGGAGTTCTTAAGTCCCAATATTTGATAGTCTTGTCCCATGAACCTGTCACAATCATAGGAGCTTGCGCATTAGTTGGAGTGAAGTATTTAACGCTCTTAATGGGTTGGTCATGGATAGCAACTTGGGTAGCCGTATTGGTGTTGGCGGCGAGGTCAATCATACGCGCAGCTTTATCTGCCCCAGCTCCCACGACGTATTTTCCATCCTAAAAAAGAGATTAACTTCTAGTTTTTGCATGGAGCAGTTTCATACTTGCAGGTGACCAAGCACAGCTCAAGACCGGAGCTTCATGCTCAAAAAATGCCTTTCCCGTGCTGCCACCTGTGTTTGTAATTTCATAAATCCGAACTTTCTTATCCCAAGATGCAACAGCTAGATGTTCTGATTGAGGTGAAAAAGAAATATCTGAGATGCTGTCTTCAGGTGGAGAGTTGAGAGCTACATCCTTCGAAAGATCTCCTGGAGAGTTTGCTTGAGTAGTGGAGGAGGTAGTTGTCCCGAAAATTCCAGCCATTATCAAAATATAATAGAGTAAATTAAGAAAATTCACCTATTGATGGAATTTCAAGATTATGATTGAGCTGAAAAGATGGTATTTTTAGTTGGTAGACATTTTTTGAAAAATAAAATATCCAAGCTCCCAAACAAACAAACAATTCGCCCCACCTAAAATTTGGAAAACCTATCGTCCACTTATACAAACACGTCATTCCAGACAACTTTTACATTTTCACTACACTTCTTCAATATCTCTATCCTCACGATTCACGCGCGAAATTCACTTTCTGATCTTCATGAGTATTTTTTTAAACTGGCAGCAGACCAACGCAGATGCCTACGAAATCGCTAAAGCCATATTCAACGATCGCGTGCACGGTTCAAACATTCGAAGATTCACCCGTCAGCTCTTGGCCAAGAGATCTCTTTAGAGGAATGAATTCATAATCTAGGTGCAAGATGAAATTCTCACTCGTGGTCATATATGCGAGAAATGGATGCCCTCTTACTGCGAACCAATAGTTATGATGAACCAATTGGCAAGAAATCGGTACAATAAGATTTCAACCGCGATTCTCAAGTTAATTTTGTCATTGATAAAAGGCTAACAGCTCCACGAGTTCCGACTGTAAACCTAGAATACCTACGCGCGTTTTTTTTATCTATTTAATGAGACTAGAATACGTCAACACATTATGACGGAGAATATTTGGAATATGAATGATACTGGTATTGAATCAGGGCTTGATACCAACCCAAGAGTTTTTAATTCTAGCCAAAATAACAAGGCCCATCTCAAATTTTCAGAGAATAGGTAGCAAGTAACAGCACTTGAGATTGTCTCTGCCGATGGTCAAAAGCTACTGTACGTAACCATTTCCAAAGGCTAAAGCCTACATAATTTCTGTTTCTCATCGAAATATTATACCTGATTCGGTGGGTACTGCTTCATAAAACTGCTGGGCATCTAAATCTGCAGGACTAGGGTGACTCAAACATGTATATCTGCCAGCCATAGCTATCCCCCATGACCAATACATCCAAGACCTTCCTAGGGTGACGGACAATGTAGCCTTCAAGGATTAAAAGATCATCTCTTATTATTATCAAGCCAGGCAATAGGGGTCCTCTAATAAAGTAATTTGAGATGGCCGACGAGCTGTTGATCTAGTTTCGCTCAATTCAAGTCTGGTATTTAACTCATTGCAAGTGTTGAACAGTCCTCGTAAACCAACGCAGCCTTAACAGCCTATCGAAATCTCCAATACAAATTTCGCCACCCCTGAGAAATCCTAGGATATTTACGCGATACGCTAACATCTTAAGAAGTCTTAAAATTCCATTTACGGGATTGCGCTCTTAAAACCAGGTTCATGTACTGGAGCTCTAACAACCGAGCTAGCTCTTGCACATGAGAAAATCTCTCATCTTTCTTACCAGCAAGGATGCGACTCATCAAGCTGCTGCTGAGGCCCTGAGCTCCAATTCTTCTCGAAGAAAATAATTTAAAAAAGCTACTACCTCTCTACATAATTAGTACTAATTTTGACTCTGAGAATAGTAAATTTCATATTTTCAGCGCAAGTGACGTGCCCGGAGAACTAGGTGATGTTGGAACTAGGTAAGGCGAGTTAGTCCAATTGCTTCACAAACATCTGTTAAACCCACCCACACAAATATTGATTGGATAAAAGCGATATCAAACCTGAATATATACAAAGATGAACATTTAGTATCAGACTAAAATTTCTTGTGTTAAAGAAAATCTTGCACAGTCATTTTATCACTTTATCCAATCAACACCCGAACAAAAAATATGAATTTTATCAGTATTTATTACATGTAAAAACGAAATGAAAATATTCTCAAATTTAATTCTGGAATTGTCAGATTTTTGGGGGAAAAAAAAAAAACTCATACCAATGAATCTAGAACATTCAGCAACTCAATCTCTACTGCATGCTAAATTGCATCTATTGAGTATATCTGATCTAAATCCCACCAGAGCCAAAAGTTTTGGTATTTTGAGTAATTAATAGATACATCTGAGAGTTTTGATTGAGTGCTTGAATTAGCTCTGTCCATACTAACTAGCCATTATAATGGTTGCAACCTAGCCAGCCCCCTAGACAGGATTATTTACACATTTAGACATTGGAGTATTGTGTAAATTTCCTGAGATTTCTGGGGAGGTACCATATGCTGGATCTGTTCATGCTCAGGCAACACTGGGTTTATGTTGCCAATTCGACATGTGAAATGACATTACCACTTAATGTGAATCGAATTAAACTAGACCAGTAGATTATACTGTCCACCAGTTCAAATGAATCCTTCTAAGAAAACCTTACTCTCAGAATCAGTGATAAAATTGTCAATATATCCTATATCATTGATTTCCCGCGCCTTTGAAGCCATAGATGAAAGATATTATTCTTAAACCATTGATGTAGCAGTACACCAACCAAATTAAGATCCAGGCCGCCCCTCTCAGTGATTTAGAAGTAGTTGTTGTAATTATTGAGCTATCTTAAGTATAAGACTATCATAACACTATAGCTTCTATCTGACCCAGGCCACACCTTGTACAGTGCTCCTATCCGCTCTTGTTACTAGAAGATCTCTGTCTGATACAATACCCGTGATGAATAGCCATTTGAATCAGTGATAACCGTAGAATTCGACTGGCTTTTCTACAGACCTTCTGTCAAAAATAATAAAAATAAAAAGGATAGCATGGAAACAGCATACGCAGAAAAAAAATACTCAAAAAGCCTGCAAAACCAGCCATACGAGACCTAGACACCGGTGCCACACGAGGTGTGTATATCTATCTATATCTCCCTTCCTCGTAACAGAAGAGGCCAGCTTGATCAAATCCATCACCACCGTATGGGAGTTGGTTACTCTCCAAATTCTCCTTGGATGACTTTTTCTCCATGACCAAGTATGTAGTAATAATATGATGAATAGGTCTCCGAGCCTATTCATCTGAACTGATCGTGGTTAGCTTCATAATAAGGGCTCCAGGAAATTGGGCTGAGAGATGAAGAAGATACAGACTGCGAGACTGATGAGGCATCCTCATCGAATTGAGGATGCCACTCTGCTTGGCTCCTTTCTAGTGCAAGAAAGGGTACTCAGGCAACATCAAGAGAAAGTGCAGAGATTGACTTGTAGCTGAGCCAGATGGAGTAGAAGAATAGGAAAATAAGGAAATAGATCATTAACCTAGTAGAGTAGAAAAACTTGAATATCTAAGTTTAGTAATTTCTCTTCTAGGTCACCCCACGGAGAAAGATTTACATGTTTATGGATACTTTATCACATTTTGCATCAGCTTGAACACATATCTGCTACTTAAACTACCCTTGATGCATGGCTTATTAAAAATTTTTCCACAGTAAGCCTCCCTCTCATAATTTAACTTTTAGTAAATTCTACAGAGTCATAAATTATAAAATTATTTACATTGAACCAAGATGGCTTAACAATATTCCCAAAGAAATGCGAGAATTTATCTTATCAAAGGTTAAGTTATCCGAGGTTAGATTTTTTTTTTTAGAAAAAAAAAAACTCATTTAGTGTGTATGCAGCCTCAAGGC
>JAHYSP010007099.1:29880-46533 GCA_019455505.1 Pleochaeta shiraiana | reverse complement strand
GCTGCTTGCATAAATGATGTTGTGCTGGCTAATATTTCAGCGAAAGATTCAGCTCTTAGTTTTCCAGTCGACGCGGGTATGTTTGAACCTTTCGTATTTATCTGAATTGAACTCAAGTGATAACCGTGTGTTGCATAAAATGGACTTATTCCGCCCAAAGACATTACATCTTTGTTATTAATGGCCAACCGAGCAGCAGGTAGTCATTGTGACCAATCATACTGCGTGTAGCTAATGTATGCTTTAAGTTATCTTTGAACCTCCTGATTCGATCTTTCGGTTGCTCTATCGGTCTGCGGGTGACAGGCTGTACTTAACCTCTGTTTCATTCCAACTAGCTCGCATAAACCTTTCCAGAATATATTTGTCCAATTTGACCCACGGTCACTTGTTAGGTATCTCGGAAACCCATGAAATCTCCAATGACCTGATATGTATACTTCCGCACGTCTTTCTGCATCTATTCTATCCATAGTTTCTAATGTTGCCGATTTTAAAAGTCTATCCATTATCACCATTATGTTTATTGCGCCATTTGATTTTGGAAGTTCTACCGTAAAATTGATCAATAACTCTTGATGAAACCTATCAGGAACAGGCAGGAAGAGGTTTGAGAAGGCCTTGTTTTTCGTGTTACCAGATTGACGATCGACCACAGACATGACAAATTTTGAAAAAGCGTTTCACGGTATTTCTGATTCCTGGCCAGATGTAATCTCGAGCTTCAAGTACTAAAGTTGCATCTCTTCCAGGATGTCCAGAGACCACCGCATCGTGAATGTTTTGTATTAATGCCTTCGTCATTGGTTCGTACATTGGTACCCATATTCGTCCTTGATAGTAGAGCATGCTTGTGTTTTCATCAAACGTTCAAGCTGCAATAGTAGCTTTGAGTGGAGTTGGATCCTCAGATCCTAGTATTTGCATTTTAAGAGTTCTAGGCCAAGCACTTTCATTTCTATGCACAGTCTGAATTATGAGACCAAATGTAGGATCCGCTTCAAGAGCTTGGTCCCATAATAATTGCGAATCCTCGTTTGCAAAGATATCTTTTCCCTCTACTACTTCAAATCCTTTAAATAATATAATTTTTATGATAACGGGGTTTAGGACTTGTCGTTCCCGACTTAAAAGGCGTGGATCACCTTCTCTAGGCTTATCTTGATCTCTTCGTGGGTGAGCATCCACACGTTCATTTTCTGCGCCCTTTCTATATTGTAAATGATACCGAAATCTTGACAAAAACTCTGCTCAACGAATTTGCCTTTCAGTATTCTTGAAGTTAAAAAATACTTGAGATTCATATGATCGCAGATTATTGTGAATGGCTGTGCTAGACCTCTCAATTTCGCACCCCATTCCTTTACACAATCATCTATCGGCAAAACCTCTTTGTCATGAATTTCATAATTCATTTCAGCCCCAGTCAACTTACGTGAGTAATATGCCTCTGGCTTCCATACTAACCCGCCTTGTTTTTGTAGCAGACAACCACCAAGTGCGTATCCTGAGCAGTCAGCTTCAATCATGGTTTCCCGATCAGGATATCAATGTGCGAGGGCTGTCTCTTTTACAAATTTTGACATTAATGTATCGAAAGCTTTTTTCTGTCCTGACCCCCAATTACATGGAGTACTTTTTCACGTTAAGGCTGTCAGTGCCGCATAAATCTTTGAATATCCATCTATAAATCCACGATAGAAGTTTGGCAAAACCAAGAAACTCTCTTAATCCTTTTATTGTAAATGGCGCTTTCCATTCTGCAATTGCCCTGATTTATTCTGGCTCCATTCGAATAGCATGAGCAGAATCCTCACTTGATATAATAAGCCCATGATACTTTGTTCTTTTAACACTGAATTCGAAATTCTCAATATCTAGTCCAAGTTTGACTTTAATTAACTTTTCCAGCACTAGCCTAAAGTGTTTTCGTGCTCTTCAACGGTTCCATTAGTGTTTATTAATATATCGTCCACATAGGCCGAACAAAATTCATCTAGGTAATCTCTCGATGTTTCCTTAATGTGTCTCTGAAAGGAGGCGGGTGCCCCATTAAGACCGAACGGCATCACAAGCCATTCAAAAAGTTCGAATCGAGTACGGAATGCAGTCTTCCACTCATCACACTCCTTAATTCTTAACTTATGGAAAGCTGCACCGACATCTAATTTCGTGAACCATCTGGCTTTGCTTAGCTTAGATAGTGTCTCTTTAATTAGGGGTAGCGGGTAACAGTCTGCCTTTGATATCGCATTCAGGGCCCGATAATCCACACAGAACCGCAAGCCTACTCCAGGTTTCCGAACAAATAATACCGGTGCCCCTGCAGGGGAATTACTAGCAAGAATATAATTCATATCCAAATGTTCGGCAAGGGTCTTTCTTAGAACTAGAAGTTCGTCCCTCGACATCCCGTAGAGCGGCCTCCATGGTATTTTTTTTTGTTGAGTTCCAGCTCTATTTCATGATCACAGCCCAACTGGTGAGGCGGTAGCTCGTCTACTAACTCTTTCTTGAACAGCTCGCTGAATTTCCTATACTGAGCTGGTAGCTTATCTAGACTTGAGGCTACCATTTTTGAAGGAGCAAGAGCTTTTTGGATATCCGCCATTGAATTAGCAAAGAGTTAAGAAGTCTTATCAGGTGTCGATTTTCGTGCTGTTCTCACTGTGGCAAGGAATACCCCAGCCGATAATCTAGAAATATAAAGTTTCGATTTCCCTGTGTGTACGCTTCCACCTTCTTGATTCACACTTCTATTACCTTTTTCCCATAAGCGTAGAGGTTTGCCATTGACGATTGCTTCTCGAATATCCATGCAGAGTCTCTTCGCATGGTAAACTAAATCCTCCCTTCCCATCCAAGGTTTTTCAAGAATCATTTCATGCAACAAACGAGGTATAATGTATGTATACAATTTCTTTTTTGGTATCCATCTACGTCAAGTTCTAATTTTATCATCTGAGTAATATATTCTGATTCCTTAGGGTTATTTGTAGTGGCTTCCGTGAGTTTACGAGAGGTTATTTTTATTCTTGGGGAGACCGATTTTGCGCACTGTAGAGTTACTGACTGCAGCAAGGCATTCACAACCATTATCAATTAAAGTGGACACAAGGTAGTTTCTATTTATTATAGTTTCTATTAAGAAGGGATTTACATCCATTTTTCCTGCTGCCACAACATGATCAATGGTATTTACCTTTGTATTCGTCCTAAAACTACCATTTCCAGGGCTCTGGGCGCAACTTTGCTCAGGGGCTAGGCTCTTGACGACTCATTCTCAAAGCCAATATCATCCTCCACTTCAAAAAGTTGTTCTTGTAACGCGGTTAACTTCACACCAGTCTCAGGACGTTCCGTGGGCATATACTGACATGAGGCAATACGATCACCCTTGTGGTCACAAGGAATGAAAAGTCCTTCTCTTTTTCTACGATCAATTTCTTTTACGGAATCCCATTTAGCTCTTATCTTAAAAACTCCTGTCATTTTTGTATCGCCATCCGCATCTGTTGGGTGATTTGGAGGTGATTGCGGATGACGGTATAAAGATACCGTAGGAGCCGTTGTGTTTAATGACTTGCTCCCAGATATGCCACGAGTCCCATCATCTAAAGTCCCGGTTTCACCAATGGAGTAAGTTTTTGTTTTAAGACGACCTATTTCTTCAATTTCTGCGCCTACGGTTGACAGGGGTCAATATAGTCGCGAAATCCAACCGACTTTACACGCCCAACTAGATAATCAAGAGTCGTTTTGTTAAGGGCACTGCGCAATTTGTATATCTTTTTGTAGTCTTCTTCCGATGAACTTGGACTCCGCGCAAGTAATAGCTGAAACCGTGGTAAAAAAGATGCCAGAATTTCATCTTGGAATCGTCGACAAGCGTGAAATAGTGAGGCCGCGGTCTGTTCAGCATTTCGATCTCTTAACGTATTATCCATTGCCTATAAAAACCCTAGAGTATCGTCGATTTTACCATGGACCATTCGATCTCGAAATTGCCCTGTGACCATAAGTCTAGGATATCCACTTACAGCCTGGCTATAGAGAGAAGTGAAAAAAATCTGCTGGGCTTAAAAGTCCTCTTTCCACAACATCCCGCCGATAGATATGTTGAAGTAGACCGTGGCTCGAGGACCATTGGGTCTGGTCTTTATGATCATGCGGCTCAGGACAATTGAGGGTGTCAGAAGCGGCATGTAGACAGCGAGGCAAGGGCAAGGATTGGACAAGGATATTCCGGCAGAATGTTGCCATCCTACACTATATAAGAGATAGATGCATAACCACTCGGCCAAAAGGCCAGACCAGAATCATAGAACACTATGGATTGGGTTATCTCCATATATATATATATATATATATATATGTATTATACAACGAGCAAACCTGACAGAGGCTTGGGAGGCTTGGCCAGTAAGTTATTTTTGATGCAAAATTCCTGTGCTGGCAAAGGATTGGACGCAGCACCTAATCATTCGTTATTATTTTGTAGGATTGAAAGTTGATTTTAATATTTCTGCCCAAGCGTTGTTCCCGCCATCTCTCTCACTTCATTTCGTAAACGTTACATTTCCATTATAATTTCTGCTTCACGCTCTTCCAGATTTTGGATCATTCTTCTCAGCTCACTGTTAGTTTCTGCCAATTCATTGAAAGCCGTGTTGAGATGCACTTTCTCAGATGTGAGGCTGTTCTCATTTAGACTTCCCATTTCTGTGTCCGCCTCTGTCATTCTAATTTCTAGTTCTTCGGCTGTTCTGAATGATATTTCACTCTGTAGAAAATCAGATTTAGATACGCTACTTTGTCTACTTAAATCACAGGGCGGTTTAAATATTGGCATTCATTGTAAGTTTGTAAGCCCTAAGCCAATAGTTTTTTTTTTTTTTATCATTTAATGTGTATACAGCCTCAAGGCTATGACACATTAGCAATGTCTATATACATGAAATGATTCAACTTGACAGTAGGTACACTTATGCCTCAGTTTTCATTTGTAGATGCCACTATGAAGTATGTTCGCTTTTTCTTCGCCAACAGTCTCTCCCCATCCGTGAATATCCATCCAAGGAAAATTACAAACCCTGGATTCACCAGACATACCTCCATCATTCTGTACACATCCACCGCGAGATCGTGGAAGGGTCTGTTGGATTCCAACCAACCATCTCCTGTCTCAAGTGGGGTAGGTGTCCAGGCTACCCAGACACTACTTGGGAGAACGGCCCGGACGGTATACCACAATACCATCCGACCCGACAGATTAGCTAAATAATGTGACGGTAACCAAGTTTGTTTCTTAAGTTCGATGAATTAAATTAATCTAAGGAGGAAAGAATCGCTGCCACTAGGTTTTTCACTAATTACAAAAAGATTCCGCATGACTAATCGTTGATCGCATGACTGCATAGGCATCTGCCTAAGTTAAACTACATCGGTAAAACTGTAACAGTACCAAAACAGAAATTCTTCTTCAAATTCTTTGAGTCATACATATAAGATGTATAGCTATCATACGAGCTGGAGGTGGATGGATTGATCATTAGCTAGTGATATTTAGTGAATATATTTTAATTATGGAAACTCTGGGAAATCTTCTCTAATAAAAAACAAATTCCGATCAAAATGACTTTAAAATTCGGAAATCTACAGAGTATCATTACGCCATAAAATTCGACCCGGTTATATAGGTCTTTCGAGGTATATCCCAGCTGCTTTAGGGGCCAATCCCAGTGCTTTACATAATATTCTCGGTTAATGTGCTTCGTCAGCTGCACAATTCTGAAACTTCCACATCGTTCAATCTTTCTCCTCATTTCCCATTCTCAACATCATCATCATCATCATCATCATCATCAACTCCAAAGAGTCTTCAAGCTAAAATTTCTTGAAATTTCGCAAGTAAATTCCTCCCCTATAATTAGCTCCCGACGCTCGTCTAATTTATCGCGCGATAAAAAAAATCGAATTAAGTCTGAGAATTCGCATGTCGGTGTGATCTGATCTTTAGTAGATTCTTGCATTCTACCGATATGGCATTAGACAAAATGAAATCGCCAAAAGGATTGGAGTCACTATTCATCCGGTGAGGTATACGACTCGAAATGGCCAGGCAGGGAGAAGACCCGTAGACTTGTGGAGGAGGCTTGGTATGAGTGTACACAACCTTCGAAGCTTCTGAATATTCTCCGCGGTATGTACAGGAGGTGTGAAGAGGTCATCGCAGCTGGAGGAGGATCTACCAGACATTAGTTGTTAGAAACAGATTCCCTCAATTAAAGTTTTTAGACCCATTATAAGACGGACCAAACCTTTTTAATTCGAAATTTTCACCGCAGATTAGAGGTTCGCTAAAAGTTAGTGAAGAGCATCGCTCCCTTATTCGGTTACGCCGTCCCAGATTAGGCTGAGCCAAGCAAAGATTGACCTACGAAACTACTGCATTTAGATAGGATCAACCTATAGAATGACTAGGGACGAATCTTTTTGCATCTTCCACTCTGAGAGATATAGTTCATGCTGGGTATACCTGTCTGATTAACCCATCAACACTTTCTCGAGGTGGTGAGTTAACTCAACAAGATGAAGGCGGACTTCAGATTGGGTATGACACACTGATGGAACTATTCGAGCCACCATCTCTCGCAGGTCAAAAGAGAGATCACTCACCGACTCCCTCATCTCCCTTGCCTTCCACCATTATCAATCGTCGGGGGCGTACCACTCAGCGGTACGACTACAAAAGAGTCAATACTGGGAAAGCAGTAGCCCCCCTTTCAGCTCATACAGATCCAAAATCATGGGCGGGGGCAATGACAGGAGCAGACGCCAAAAACTGGAAAGAAGCTGCTGAAGAATAGTTCAAATCCCTTATATCAACAGGTACCGTCATTATAGTTGATCACAAAGAAGTCCCAAGAAAACGCACTATCCTCATTGGAAAGTGGGTTTTTAAGAGCAAGACCCACGCAGGTGGTACATTGGATAAATATAAGGCACGTTGAACTGCAAAGAGCTTCGCCCAACAAAAAAGATTTGATTACTTCGACACCTTTGCCCCTACACCTCGGGCAGACACAATAAGACTTCTTTTGGTTATTGGGCACCACCTCGGATGGCACAGAATACAAGGTGACGTCACAACTGCCTTCCTCAATCACAAACTCGACGTTGTTCTTTACATTCATATGCCCCAGGGATTTGAAAAAAAAATGGTAAGGCAGTAAAACTGGAGAAAGGACTCTACGGACTCAAGCAAGCTGCCGCACTCTGGCATGAAAATGTGAAAGTTGAACTTCACAGACTTGGGCTCAAGCCTACTGAATCTGATGTCTGCCTGTTCTCCAACAGCCAGAAAGACGTTTTTGTATTACTTCATGTTGTTGATTTTCAAATTCTTGGGCCCAATAAGAGCCAAATTAGAAGACCCGCAAAAGCCTTCGAATCAAAGTTCAAATTCACAACTGTCTCAAGCGACCTATTCCTTGGTATCCACGTGAGTCACGAAGATGATATTTTAAGGCTCTCTCAAGGTCACTATGCGCGAGAACATATTTCTAGGCATGGTCTTGCGGACTGCAAACCTGCTTCAAAGCCGATTGAAAGTCGCATGGAGATCTCATCGCAGCCTGTATGTGCTGAGCGGGTCACCAAATTTAACCAAATAGTTGGAGGTCGTCAGTATCTCGCCAACCAAACACGCCCAGACATCGCGTTTGCCACCAATCATCTTGCTCGTTTCCTGAAAACCCCATCTGAAGAACACCTTCAAGCTGCAAAGCATGTTCTCAAATATATCAGCAAGGATCCTGATGCCGGTCTCACATACTCGAAAGGCAAAAACCTCGTGCTTGAGGCTCACTTGGACTCGGACTTTGCTGGAGATCCATCTACATCGCGTTCAACTTCAGGTTACCTTATCCTACTTGGAGGAACAATTGCCTGGAGATTTCATCTTCAGCGAGACGTGCTTTCCAGTACGGAAGCTGAGTATCTCGCACTCACAGATACGTGTCGACAATTAACTTGGTTCCGCCAAATTTTAGACGAAATTGGGCTGAGCAAGCATGTAAGAGGGAGTGATTGTACTACAATATTTGTAGATAACCAATCAGCTATCGCACTGGTAAGAAATCACGACAACCACAAGCGTTCACGCCATTTTAAGCTTCGCAACCATTATTGTCGTCAACAGTATGGACAAGGACTCATAGATGTTCAATATATTCCAACCAATAGACAAAGAGCCGATGCCCTCACAAAACCTATTTCTACTGTTGAAATTTTGTAAAAGTTGCTTGAAATTGTGCACGATGAGGGGGGATGTTATAATTATATGTCACATGCAAACACGTTAGCGTCTTGGCGTTTTATTATCACTGTTGAATCTCAATGTCAATAAAACAATAATAATAATTGTTCACGATCGATGATATTACGCGTTCTATTGGCCCACAATCCATTACATCACAATATAGTGGTATTGTGTCCAGCCTTGCAAAATAAAATCGGTCATGTGATCATTGGAGTGATCAAGATCGCACATCAGTGAGCTAGATGATTATTGGGTACAGCATAAAATTGAAATGGCTAATTGATCTGCAATAACTAGAGAAAGGGGATTACTGTATTTTTATTCTTAACAGTTATTTGAACTTTTAACTCGATTTTTTCGTGGACTCAGTTCTTTTTTTTCCGGACTGGGGGTCGGTATAATTATTTCTACATTCAAACCAAGTATCACTCTGCAATCTATCCCGTTGAACGTCATATTTCGTAGCAACTATTTCACGACTTCTCATATCCTCATCCTATGAAAGTGTCAATATTCCTTGATAAGTACAGATTATAGGAGTCTAGAACAAAGACAAGTAGTTCTATGAATAGTACACAGGTATTGTGACCCAACAATCAAGAGTCAACAATTATGGCATCAAATGTTATGACATAAAGAGCTATGACATAAATTCAAATCGTCATCAGGAATACTACAGATATTTGTGACGTGAATCAATATCTCAGGAAGTGAAAGAAAGCTCAAGAGAATATGAGAACCAAAAAGTATCAGTCATGAAAAGAGAAGTATGAAAGGATAGACTTTCCAGCTCTAGATAACACAGAAAAACAGAACAATTTGAATACATTATCTTCTTATCATCAAATATCAAACACTTTGTCTTCAAACCCTTTCTTGATAAGTAACTCTGAAACTAACAAAATCCTCGTTAGTTGAAGTCAAGATTCCAATGACAAACTGTTTTGTGAGTTACCCTTGTGATCAGATACTATAATAGCTACGTTAATATCATAACTTTGACAGTATGTAGGAGTTCTTGTAGACCTAGGACAATTCCCTCTCTATATAGAATATTAACAGCATTTTGGCAGTCATACTTTTCGTAATTAGTTTTGGTGATTCAGCCCATCACATCGACACCCAGAATCCGACGATCTTACAACTTGTTGGAAATTATTGGTAAATTAAATTTGATTGATGCTGTATGTATAATACATTTAAAAGAGCACACTCTAACTAAGCTGGAATACTTCTCTGTTATATAAAAATATCTAGCATTTAGGTTGGTAGGTTTAATGATGGACTACAACAGTTTCATTCGAGTCATGGTGTCACGTACCAACGGCTCACAATCCGGACCCCAAGTTTCACAACAATACATCTCAAAATTTTAAGGAATAAAACGATCCTTTTCGGGAACCCAATCAATAATTGAAGTAGAATGTGACTCAGACACAAACTACCCAACTTCCATCACAACTTGTACAAGATCAGGTAAGTTTCGAATCCCATGGGTGAAAGATATCACAGAGATAGAAGTACGGGCGTGTAATATAGGCAGCAGTAATATCTGTGGGACTTCTTGCAACCTGTTGGAACACCATAGGACCATTCGTCACGCAGTTTTTCCAGCCGTTCCTTGAACTTGGAAACCATCCAAGTTGTCTAGAATTAGCTGAAGTAGTGTTTCTTTCAAAGACTGGATGAGACTGATCATAAGTAAAAGGTTGGAGACCAATCGCATTTCTATAATTTCTCAGTAAGGGATTGGAAAGACTAGTCGCGAAAAGGATGTCTTATCTAACAATATCTTCTGATGTGGCTGGACAACAACAGTTTGGGACGCTATCGAAGCGCTCGGCAGCTGATCTGGTTTCCTGCGAGGAACATGATTTGGAAGAAGCTCGTTCGCAAGGATAGACATCGACCTTCGTGACTCTAGATATGCAAGGAGCATACGATGCAATCCTGCATAATCCACTACTATGGAGGATGCAAGCACAAGACTGGCTAGATTCAATTTTCAAACAGACAAGGTCTTTTCTCGCCAGCAGAAACTTTCAGGTTCGTTTTATAGGGTGAGTCAAAAGTCCTAGGAAGCTTGTTTGTGAGGTACCCCAGGGGTCTCCAATCTCAACGCTGTTATTTCTGCTCTATGTGGCGGAGCCTATGCGGAATGAAAACCCTAAAGCAAGATTCAGCTATGCTGATGATATCGGTGTCCTAGGGATAGGGTGGACAGTGGAAGAATCTGCAGCAGTAGCACAGGTGGGGGTGGATAAATTACTTGAATGGGCCCAAAATAATGCAATCTCGTTCGACTCAAACAAATCTTAGATAATTCAGTTTTGCGATAAACGTCGAAAAATTTCAGTCCAGATTCAGATTAGTGGAAGCAGTACTGTACCCGCTGAAAACATTCGCTGGCTTGGCTATCATTTTGACACTAAACTAACCTTCAAACATCACATAGCAACGTGGTGTGGAAAAGCCTTTAAGGTAGCACTACATATGCAACGACTCAATCCAGTCAAAAAGTAGTGACTGAAACTAGATGGTAAATCGTAAAGTTAAGACGTTGGGCCAGCGATTGGCAAATACTCTAGCAAAAGGCATAAACATGGATACGTCATATGGGTTCGAATGCACAAAAAGGGTCCCCCTGAAGGCGTTTCCAGGAAAGAAAGAAATCCCAGAATCCTGAAAAAAAAAAAGCTACGGACATAGCAATAATACGTAAAATCTCTGAAGAAGAGATATCGTTATGGACAGATGGATCAAGACTGGAAACCCAGAGAACAGGAGCAGGCATAACGTGGAAGAAAGGAGACGGGAGTTGGGAGTACCGAAAAATGTACTTGGGCAAGAACAAGGAGATATCTGACGCGGTGCTATACGCAATCAATCAGGTGCTGGGCATTGCACTCCGCGGAGGACGTGTCCGAGGACGTTTGCAACCCCCAAATACTAGAGGAATTCTTGACGGACTCTGAAAAGTCCACATTTGGCTTTATTCACAAGCAGCAATCGAGAGGATTAGACATCTCACGCCTTGGCCGGGACAGTGGTTAGCCAAACGAAAATATGCAAGGGCTCAAAAATTAAACGATTACGAAATCGAAGTCTGTATTCACTGGATACCTGAACATACAGGCATTGTAGGAAACAAAAGAGCCGATAGGACAGCAAAAAAAGCAGCAAAAAAAGGCTAACACCCGCACGGAAAATTTAACTCTCTATCCCACATTTCGAGACTTCTTACTGAATGCGAATGGAAAGACGATTCCAAATGGTTCCGGGCGGAGCATCGAAAACGGAAACCGAAAAGTTGAAACACCTACAGATTACTTGACAAGAAACAAAAAATGGATGGACAAAACCGCCGAAAAATTCAGAAAAAACTTGGTATGTATTTACTATCAGTTTAAATCAGAACATGTACACACAGCGGATTTCTTTTTCAAAATTAGTAAAAGCGAATCAAGCAGCTCCCCATACTGACAAAGTACAAGGACGCAGACGGTGAGATACCTAATGATGGACTGGAGAGAATGGAGAAGGGAGCGCGACATTGTGTGGGCTTAAATGAAGGAAGAAAGAAGGAATTATGCTGGGACGCAAATGGGCACAGCTACGAGATATATTCGCCGATGCGAAAGCCACAGCAGCCGTAATGAGACTTCTCCAATATACTAGAATAGGTAAGAATTACAACGACAAAGTGGAACATCAAAATGAAAGTCATCACCAAATGAACATAGGCATAACTGACTTAGACGAGCATGAGGACCAAGGAAGGAGGGTAAAAGACGAAATCCGACAAGTGAAGAATGAAAGCATAAGCTGAGAGTGAGCTTCTGCTCAAACGTAATTTTCTTTTTTTTTTAAAAAAAAAAATAAAAGTTTGTGGAGAGTGGAGGGCACAGCTGGTGCCCGAAAGCCTCGCTCATTTGTGGAAATGAAGGGCGAGAAATGGTTACGCCAAGCGCAACCGAAAAATTGTTAACGAAGTGGGCGGATCTTGTAAAATTAGATTTTTGTATTGTAAAGGGCGTATCCCGGTAGGATTAGGACCCTATATTTGATTAATAATAATTATCATTTATCTATTTAAAATTATACATCAATGTAGTAAAAGAATTGATACAATAATAGTACGATTACTCAAAGTTACCATCGTGCACTTTACTCACGCTGATAATTGTTGTATAAAGCGAACATTACGATACTTTTCATAACTGCGAAACAACAAGAATATTTTATTCACTGGTTTCATCCAGTTCGCTGACTCATCAACCTCATGACTCCAGGTTATTTAATTAACTATTTATGGAAGCTCACGGCAGCTACTCACACTTGTGAATCAAAAATTGTAAGAGACTCTATCTGAAGAAAGAATCATTTTGATGCGAAAAACTGTTAACTAAAGAGTTTGCGTAGTTACCAGAATTAATAACGTTAAAGAGCCGGGTAAATTAGTTCCCTTAGTTCCCTTAGTTCCCCGCAATTCCATCAGTTATCATTAGCTTTATCAATTATCCAAAATCCTCACTTGGCACAGACCGACTGTTCTGGACTCAGCAGCTTTCAAGAGCTTCTCTACTTTTCCACTCGTTATACTGATGATCAATGGATAGATTAATCTTATTGAAGACGCTCAAACAGCTATCAAAGCTGGTTGTCAGCTATTGCTTAAGCATTGAATAGGACCCTTCAACCCGAGAAGAAATGATTTGATCAAATTGTCTAACATGACTAGTCCATGCGCCCCCAAAATTTTGTTTTTTCGGCATATATTCACGGTCCTTATGTACTATTAGTTCGGGTTCGTAAATGTACTTCATACAAGCCCATTCTAATTCATAAGCAGGGGGGTATCGGTCAGAAGAGGGCGTTCCAATCATATATGAATTGGTGTACCAGTTGGGACTGGCATATAAAGCGATTAACCCTGGTAAGAATATTTTTATTTATGTGTCAGCGGCACAAAAGATGTTGTGTTGTGTCTGGAAAAACTGAAACAATTGGTGCAGATAACGCATCGTCATTATCTGTCTTCACTGTTTCTAACGAAGTGGGTAAATCATTTAATATAGTATAAAATTGGGACAGGACCCGGAGATAAGTTTCTTCAGACACATTTGATAAGAAAGCATATGCACCCGAAAAAGTTTTGTTACACACTGTCGGGCCAATGTGTATTAAGGGAATTCTGAACCTAGTAGCTGAGTAAGTATATAACATGAACTAAAATTAGGTACTTACCGGTTAGTCTTGTAGGTACAATACATTTCTATTTCAGAATGGAAACGTCGTGCTATTTCGATAGATTTTGAATATCCAAAGATAAGACATTTCACACGATCCTCGCTTTTTTTCTCCATCTTATGCCATATTCCATTTTCAACCATTATATCTTCAATAATGCTTCCATAGATGTTTTGCCTTCCAGAAACTCTTTATTGATGTTTACCTTAAGATTTTAAATATCTTTTGCTGTATGTACAGCGACAGGAAACTAGACTTTCAGTGTTGCCAGAATATGCGCTAGTCGAGATTCAGTCTGCATTATTGAGCGAACAATAACCTTCTCTTGTTCAGAGTGTTGATAATGTACCAACCATTACAGTAATTTGACAGTCACGAAGTCGATGGTTATATGTAAATATGTATATTTCTGTGCTCTCATGTAAAAATTTTCCCCTCTCCACTTTCCTCTCCTGTCTACTTTATATCTATTCAACAAGCGCCTATTCAACATCCCCTTTTTATCCCTGTAACAATCCTAACACTTGATTTCCAACTTATCAAAAGTGGATTCTCTATTTTTCCTGGTTACCGACACAGAGAACTGCCTATTGGGAGCTTAGGCCATGGGAGGATACACAGGAAGGTTAAGTTCATTATTACATACAGTTCAATACTAATTTGATTCTCCTGTAGCTCTTAGAGGTCTTGCTAAAAATGTACAGCCTATCTTTCTTGTTGAGCTTTTCTGTGCATTACTCGCATTCTCGCGCAGCTTACTACGATTTCGCCTGTTTGGATCACTTTGAGCACAAGTATACACAATCATACGCACTTATCGATTTTCTTTCAATTTGTTAAAGATCGAGCAAGTTTTCAATAGCAAGTATCCTACACTTTTTGCGGATGTGTATAGATCTCATCCCACACTCTTACAGCCTGGAAATATGGTTGGTGATTGGATTGACATTTTCAAATTTTAAAGCTAACGATAAAATGAGATGAAAAAACACAGTGATCATTTGTAAAAGAGTACAATGATGATGGAAATGCGGTTAATAAAAATACTACTAACAAAATAAAATATTTATCTAGATACAAACAACAACAGACCTTATTTCCAGAGCAACCTATTGCTGTCCGATACTGTTGACCGACATTTAGTTGGCTATTGCATTTGAAAGCAGGGGGGGTATAGTTCACGTCTCTAACAAATTTTCTCGCAACTTTCCTCGCTAAGTCAATTCATCTCTTGCTGTTTGACTGATCAAGAGTGTGTGTGGGATCATAAAACTTCAGACTTTTAAACTCCAAGCTTTACAACCGATGTATATTTATACAATCGATAGATATGGCCATAGATAGATACGGCTCTATGATCCTGTGCTCATTTACCTAGGTTTTTGAGAGGGACTTGATGAAATTTTCATCAGGCTCAAATATTTCAGAGATGAGGGGTCCAGCAAACAGGGATAATTATGTTGTATGGATAGGAAGCCAGGAGTCACAAAAAAACTCCGGTGCAAGCATTAGATTTATACCGTGTCTCATGTTAATTAACATGAGATATGGTATGAAGTTAATGCTTGCAACGGAGTATGTCTGATGAGTCCATACTATGGTCAAACTGGGATTAGGAGTAGTGCACACAGCAGCTCTCTTAATTTATTATACTATGCCTGTCCGTAATACTTACAAAACTGTAAGATGCATGTATATCAGTCAGGTTATGATACTGGATTTAATGTCGATCCTCTTTAAAATCCATTTTAGGCAGTATATTCAGACAAGATAAAAGAAAACTACTTATGCGCCTCAGATAAATCTATGCTTTGTTTGGTGAATTGACGCAGAAAAGGCCCTGCTAGATACTGTATAGCCCCGCTCAGACCCAATTCAGCTTCAGTATTATAACCCTGAAATACATGTATGCATCTTACAGTTTTGTAAGTATTGTAAAAATGTTACGAGCAGTAGAAGCTTGGAGGAGAGTGTAAAAGCTGAATATCACTATTAGAAAATAGAGGGTTAATCTTAGTAATATCACGAATAATTTTAATGAAATAGATGAACTAAACTTATGTTTTTGTAATAAAAATGTAAATAAATTGATTAGGATGTAAATGATGAAATAACAAATTATTTTGTATAGTCTTAAAAGTTAAGAGAGAGGTTAATAGATTGCGGAGAAGTGATAAGTTAAAAGTTTGTTTGTAATTGTGATTTTTGTGATTAGATTATCAAGATGGTGATGGAAAGACGGATGCTTATATATATTTTTGAGAGTGTTGTGCCTCAGGCATTTAACTTCGAAAGAATGAGGTAATTTAGAGCCAAGACCTTTTTTTAACTCGACCCACACACCACCATTTCATAACCAAATAATTGTTTTATTCCCAATTACATTAAGTGTCCATATAGAAATGAAATAATATTTCAAAAATTATTCTCGATGAAGTTTCCCTCATTAAAAACCAACATACAGTTTATGTACCGTCTTGGAACAGAGTAGAAACAATCACTTGATTATCGTCGGCGCCAAATTAAGGCTATACCCATGTAACATGGGTATTGATCATTTTATTTTTGACTTCTTTAATTCTTAAGATAGTCGCATTTTGCTTTTGAAGAATTGATATTCTTATATCTTGCACAATTAATTTCATAACTTGTGCAAAATTATACTTCATAATTTTCACAATTATTCATTAGAGGGTCTTACATTCTTACAAGTATTACGGACAGACAAAATACAGGATATCAGGGGATCAAATTACTGCTTGCATATTATAGGCATGGATCTAAGGTGTAAGAATTCATTGGCTATACCTAATTAAGTAGTCAGGCTATCAGGGTCAATTAGTTTTACTTGCATAATGGCCTATATTTCCATAATTGCAGGGTATTGAACCAATCAACTACGCACTAATACTAAAAGTAGCACATTGCATAAACCTTACCATAAATCTCGAAGCCAGCCCTCTCCGTTCCCCTCAAATAGGCACAAATCCCCATTTCCACTATCCCCCAATTTGTTCACAATATTCCACATTGACAGTGAAAAATACTAATATCTTACGAACAATGCCTCTATCTATGAT
>JAHYSP010007099.1:16534-29826 GCA_019455505.1 Pleochaeta shiraiana | reverse complement strand
TTTAGTGCGTATTAGTGTGAGATAGTGTGAAGCCAGAGCTCAAATAGGTAAAGCTCTTTTTTTCTCTCACCTTAAATCCCTGCCTATAATATGCAAGTAAAACTAATTGACCCTGATAGCCTGTAGAATATAGTTATTTTGCGCTAATGAAACTTTATTTGTATGGGAAAATCGTGAGTGAGAAATATACGACTTCATAATAGAGACTCAAATTCACGTGGCTCAAAGCATCACTCTGATTTTTGATGTAAATAATTTATGTATAACAAACCATCTACAAATACCTTAGGTAGGGTCGGATGGTACTGTGGTATACCGTCCGGGCCGTTCTCCCAAGTAGAGTCTGGGTAGCCTGGGCACCTACCCCACTTGAGACAGGAGATGGTTGGTTGGAATCCAACAGACCCTTCCACGATCTCGCGGTGGATGAGTACATGATGATGATGATGATGGAGGTATGTCTGGTTAATCCAGGGTTTGTAATTTCCTTGGATGGGTGTTCACGGATGAGGGGAGACTGTTGGCGAAGAAAAAAGCGAACATACTTCGTAGTGGCATCTACAAATGGAAACTGAGACATAAGTGTACCTACTGTCAAGTTGAATCATTTCATGTATATTAACATTGCTTATGTGTCATAGCCTTGTGGCTGTATACACATTAAATGATTAAAAAAAAAAAGAAATATAATAGTAAGAGTTCAAGGGCGTTTAAAAATATAAATTGTTAAACAATCGGGGATCTACGTTTTTCTTACCAAGCGGTGAGAAGAAACTATAAATTTATGAAAAGGCTTACATACTAGCCTCTAATTGGGTATTACCCCTATAATTTCTCAAATATAAGTCAACATGCAAGTTGTAATTTGATCCCCTGATATCCTGTATGTCGGATAAATCCTGGCGTTGTCTAGCCCGAACACTTCAAATATTCCATAACGGAATTATGATATCCCGGCCGTATTTAGTTTGTTTACTGTTGCTCTTGACTCATTGTTTGTGTTTTGGAATTGGGACCTGAATATTAGGGTATTTAAAGTGGAGAGATAAACGATATTTTCTTGTGACTTCTTTCTTTAGATCTTATGTAGGAATACAAATATTCTCTATACATATATATCCATATAATTACAGACTTCGTAAAGAATCTGCTGGGTTCTTGATAGCAAGAACTTAATACTTCGTATTTTATCAATACTTACCTATGTCACAATATGCTTGGAACTATATGGCATGGTTGGGACAAGATTTTGCATGGAGTTCGAGCTTGATTGATTTGAAATTCACGAGTATATGAGTTATTGTTGTGTTCAAAGGGTAGTCAGCAAGCTAGAGAGGACTCGGACAATGAGCATTGTGAAAAAACTTTTGCTCTTAAGAATAACCAGTAACATGGCAGGATTAGAGTAAACAAAATGCGAGAATATGTTCAGAATTGACAGTTTTTTGTTCAATATTGATTATCGAGAATGATTCTCGGTTTGATCAAAACATATTTTTAACAACCAATTCTTGATCAAGACCAGTCTCATTTATTTCCTTCAGAATTATGCTATCAATGCCCAAAAAAAGCATAAAGCTTCATTCTTATTACAATATTAAAATGGTCCAGTCATTCTGCTCTTCAGAATATAAATGGAGCAGTCCAAGCTGTATCCACGAATTTTGAACTTCTAACAAACAAAAATTAAAAACTCCGGAGTAATTAACGTCCCTCCATATTTTTAAAAAATTTAATAGGGCAGTAACATTGGTTTCTTCGAATTTTCAAAGTAAAATTTTTTGTGAATTACTTTTGGTTGGCTTATGGATTCGTTCATTCTTGCAACATTCTTCTTCCCGTATGTTTAGCCATATCAAAAACTTAGCAGTGAGCGACGGGGTAAGCTGAAAATTTTAAGAAAGTTTTTGAATTGCCATCCCAAATCTCATGATACAATGAATTTTTCTCAACTCTATAGAAAACTTTCAAAAAATTAAGGAGTCCAAGCCTATGAGAAGCCACTGTCATATTTTTTGCCAAATAATCTGAATGGCATTTCAGGGCTTAAAATTAAATAAAGTGATTGATTTGAGGCAAAGCCAACGTAATATTGCCTTTGTCTAATAGATTATTAGATCTTAAACGAGCCTTAAGTTGTTCAATAATTAACCTCTAATATACGAAATACCTTTCTGAAATGTCGGCTCAAGATAGAATGCTCCGAAGTTAGTAGATCCAAGAAGTTTTAAAGAGACTTGGCATCATTCTCTTTGGTCTCATTTTTACTGTTAACCGAAGAAGCTTGAAATTTTGGAGAGACAAGATTATGTTGAGGCTTATGTTGAGTCGGGGATAGAGGTTTACGAGGATCTTCAGGACTCAAGGGGCTATCAGCATCAAAGAAAGCCTCGATAAAATTCAACTTCGATGGACTGTAGCTCTCCCGTTCATTTGAAACAATTTTTTCGTTATTGCTGAGAGAAATATCGGCATTCTCTTTTGTCTTTGGATGAAAATAGGGGGAGCGACCCCATCCTGTTTTCCGCTTTTCTTCCATCCACATTCCCCAGCTACCAATGAATGCACCTGCTTTACTGCCCATACTCTGCGCTGTCAAGCGTGCAGCACTGAATTCCAAAGTTATTGGACTTGTTGAGCCATTACGCTGTGTACCTATTCTGGCTTCTTCCGCTTTACGTTTTTGATTATCTCGTAGAGTTTCCATATCTGCATACAGCTTATTGAATAGAACATTGGCTTTCTCTTTTCCGGCCTGCAAGTTCCGACCAAGGATCTCCTTACCGACTGCTAACCGCTCATCAAGGTGAAATTCCTTGACCTGTTCCATCATGCGTGCTTTGACATCTTCGATTGTGAGACTTCCCGCACAAGGATGCTTGGGCTCAACAATATCAAATAGATGATTGTCAGTATATCGATTCCAAATATTATAGTTCTCAGAACGGACCCATGCTTCAATCCAATCTGAGCCGAAGTCGGAAGATGGGTCACTCTCTATCTGTGGCAACATAGAATTCGGATTGTAAGCATTTTCCACAAGATGGTTATGATATTTCACAGAAGAGAGGAGAGAGACAAGATATTCTTCAAATTGCAAGCGAATGAATTCTTCTGAGCCGACATAGCCCATATTTTTGGGACGAGAAGGGTTAGATCCATCCCAGGTATCATTTACGGATTGAGTGATGAAATCGATCCAACGACGGTCCGCCACGGAAAGAGAAAGGGCCGAGCGGAGCGATGATGAGGATATATTTATGCTATCCTCGTCGAGATTAATGAGGATATCACTGTAACGATCTTTCTGCTGTAATAAGAGAGAGTTTGTAGATCCTACAATATATGATTTAGTTCCATAATCGGCCAGTATATCTAATTGTTGCAAAGGTGTATATGGTCCAAATAGACTTCCCTATCTATAATAAGCACAGGCTTAAAATGTGTACCTCAATGATGCCAACTTACTCTCCCAAATATTTGCAATGGTAATCCCATATATGTCAGTAATGAGCTTCGTTCGCTAGTCTTAACACTGGTTGGTTTTACCATTTCTCTCGTTGAGGGACATAATTCTGGATCAGCACAGGTCTGAAGATTGCGAATTAGTCCAGGAATCAAGGAGATGAGTGAAAACTGCATCATGCATAACCTCTCGCATTTGCTACTGAAAAATAGCATCTATCCCATTTTATGAGTAAATAAATCATTCTGGTCAGAAGTTTCAAAGAGTGCATAAATACCTTAGGCTGAAGTAAACAACATTTAAATAACACTAATGTCTGCCATCTAAATTGTCTCACTAGTTCTCTTAGACTCATGCCGAGATAGTCATTCCGATCATCATCTTTCTCCACTGTATTCCTCTCATTCTCTTCCTTCAAACTCTCCTGGAAGCGCTTTAAAATCTCTGTGTCCTTGAAATTCCGCTGTGTAAACCATGCAGTAGTCACGACGCTTAATCGTTCTCTTATCATACCAAAGTACTGCGGCGAATCTGCAATCACTACTACAGCTTTTTGGACTGTTGAGCGTGTCACATCATGTGGCCTATTTAATAGCATAGAAGCATCTATTTGACGACTGCATGCAATCCCAAATAAAGAAGTAACGGGATTTAAAGCGGTTGCTTTGCGGATGAGAGTGAAATATGAGAATTCCTGAGTGGACCTAGATCCACCACAACTAAATCAGCGTGTTTTTGCATCTCCCGACGAAAAATTTTCAGTCCGTAATCATTCAAGCTCTTCATGATATTAAATTTCCAACATAAGTGATAGAAAAGGGGCACTCACGCATGAGCACCGTCTGAGAGTGCCATGAAAGGTAATAAAGACCAGTCATTCTCCAAAGCGGGATCACAGCCAGAAGGAACACCAAACCAACTCTCAATTTCAGGGCCTCTGAAGTATTGTCAATTAGCATTATGGTCTTAAAATGTGGGAGGAAAAACAATCCTATATACCTAGCATGATGAAAGTCTACCACTGCTACAAGTGGTGTGAATGGTATGGCATCATTGCTATGCTCCTCGGCGATCAAGACTGTGGGATCCGGAAGATCATCAGAGAGGGGTTCACCTAATTTTACTTCCTCTGATGAGTTCGAGTCCAATGTGCCCATAATGTGTACCCTATCCTTTGACAAACTTCTCAATGCTAAAGCCAAGTGTTACGAGTGCCTCTAATGCTGAATGGATTGAGCGATAGTCAACTTATCATCATAAAGTGAACAATCTCATCATGAATTAAATGTCTGGATACAGGTTCCCAGTCACTCGTTAGAATCGACTGAGTAAATATTTTTCTGGTTCACGAATTGCACAAGCGAATTGTCAAATCTGGCCATAACGGCAACTGTTTTCAGGCGAAATTCTTTTTTCCGCATGAATTTATAAAGTTTAACTGGAGCAATCCTTTTTAACAAGAAGCTTTCCAAGGATACTTGCTTTTCTTGAGCAACACAGTTTAGTTATTTTAAGCTACAATCCTGCCCCTCAATGCATTATTAACACCCTTGCTTTCGCTAAAAATTATGTGAGATTTACATGGGTATGGGTTGACCTCGGCTAATTAAACAAATCAGAACTCGTAACCGACGTTGAGTTTTGTTTCATCATGTACATGTACTATCTCACTTCGTTGATATCGTACAGGAGCTCGACGGGAGAGTGAACGCTCTCTATCAATTGCAGGGTCTATTTTACCAATTTTCATCCCGATATAGAAGGTGCTCATGCTCATCTTTCCTTAACGAGGTCGAGAGGAAGCGCCTAACCAAAAACTGGATATTTGGCGAGGAGATTTCTTGGTGTGGAAAGTAAACGCACTCTATCACTACTAACTAATAAACTGTCGAATAAGGCATGGTGTCTATTTTAAAAGCTAGATTACATTACAAAGGGTCAAGGGAGAATTTGACTACCCTTATCAAATGCAGGGATTTTCTGTCAATCTCCAATCGAATTAGGAAGTTTGATCGAATTATTTTTTTAAACGAGAAGAAGCGAGTACTAATAAGGCTAAGGCTTCACAAGCTAAACCAAAATAGGGTGTGAAATCTCTTGGCTTGGAAAGTTTTGCCACTTCGTTCTCAATTTCGACTTAAATTGTTTAAGCCATAAAGATTTAGTCCAAGTGCCATTCTATATTGTACTATCTAAATTTTTCTTGTAAATTAAACCTAGTAGGAAGTAGGACCACCGTTAATTCTTGCTACTCCCTTACATCTCTTTGCACATTTTCAATTAGTTTCGAAAGCTTTTCCTCTGTCATGCAATGATTCTATGCCTTTAACACAATGGGTCGAATCTCAACATAAAGATAAGACCGACCTTTCTAGAGATATAACCAGACATTACTCGAAAATCGTTGGTGTAAGTCTCGTCATTCCAAAAACCTGTGACCATTAGTATTACCAGTAGAGACGTTATTCAGTCCACGCTTTTCGTGCAATCCGAGGATCTTCAGAGAGTGATTGGCAGCTTCTAGGAAGATATCGATTATAGCCCCTTCCTCTGAGGGTGGTACGAATTGTGTATTCTCCCACATCCCATTTACTGAAATGTAGGGATAATTCAAGATACGACATCTGTCGCGTATCCCGAGAAGAGCGGACAAACTCTTTCAACTCATTAATTTCGGCTGATGCTAACTTTCGAGGGCACCTAGAGCGTAGTCGAGAAGACACACATACAGATCGGATTACTGACCTGACTTGATCGTTGGTGACACCTAAAGGATCTTTTATTCTTCTGTAGGAATTTCCAGCTCCATGGAGTGCTCTAACTTAATTACAGTTAACTTATGTCGAAAGTTAGTACATTACAAGAATAAATGACTCACCTGCAGTCTCTGATCTCGGGTGACATATGATATTTGACTGTCTGATCTTGAGGAAATTTGAGAACTCTTTCTGTAAATTAACTTATGAATATGTAGATAGACCAATTTCGGCACTTGAATAAAAAAAGATTTGTAATTTATTATAATAATGTTGATATAAGATTGGTTGATCATAGCGCTGATGGTCATAGCTCAATGTTTTATTATGTATACAACAAGAGTTCCCACAACGGAATCTCTTGAGAGAAATGCGATGAATTAATNTAATAAAAATATTAATGATCATGGGGATATGTGACCAGATTGGTGAAAATAAGTATAGAAAATATTGAAAAAATAATCATTAATTTAATGAGTTGGAGAATTAGAAGAACTGTAACCCGTGAGGAGATGAATAAAATTGTAAATTGGGCCACAAAGATTGAGGAAAGATGGAGTAGTTAGGAAAAGAGGGGTTAATTTGAAAAAAGTGGGGACTTGGTCCTTAATCTTATTATGTCTGATCAAATTAATTGTGCACTTTCTTTTTCCAATATTTGATCATGCAGTCAAAAAAAAAAGAAAACTTGTAGATCAGGTCAAATTTTTTCTGCACAAAATCAACGTCTAGCTTTCAAAGGGTTAGTGGAGAATTTGGTAAATAACAGTATTACATGACAATAGTATTTACTAATCCTTGCATTCAACATCGCATAATAGTCTTTATTATAATCATGTGACTTAAACATTTACCCCACTATAACACTCCCTCCGTCGGTAACGAATATTTTAGATATTGGGTCAACCAAATCCATTTATGTCGACCTTATAAATTGGAACCGCTGATTTAATTTTCGTTAGGCTATATGCCAATTGATGTTCTCACTGAACGTAGATGACTCTAATTTTGACTTTCTGGCTCTGTTCACGACAATAAAAATTTCGAAGAGCGATATGTTTTGACCCTCTGTGGCTGTCATGATTTTTTATCAAAGAGATTGCTGACTAATTATCGACAAAAAGATTGGTACACTCAGCTTCTTCGATCCTCTCACGCAAATTCAATTCCTCAAGAAGAGATTTCACCCATTGTAACAGTCTGCAGGTCTCTGTAGCAGCAAGAATTTCAGCTTCTGTGGTGGATAAGACAACCTCTCGTTGTAGGTCTGACCTCCAGCTCACTGTTTAGATCCAAAATTTAGGAGTAAACCTGAAATCGACCTGCTAGTTGATGGAGACGCTGCAAAATCAGCGTCAGAATAAGCCTTGAGCGTTGGTTTGCTCTTTTCTCTGGTGAAGGTAATTCCATGATTGGGTGACATTGAAATATTCCAAAGTACCCGTTTTGCCGCCTGGAGCTGCTCTTCTGATGGATTGCTTAGAAAACGAGCTAGGTGATTAACAGCTTGGCCTATATCGGGTCTTGTGTTATTGGCTAAATATTCAGAACACCAATTAAGGAATTATACTCCTTTGAAAATCTAGGATTACTCTTTAAGTTACTAGGCTCCATCAACCGCTTAAGGGGTGTTTTTGCTGGCTTGAAGTCTGCGAGCCCATGTCTGTCTATTAGTAGCCGAGCATATTGTTCCTGTGAAAGCTTAAGCACATTCTTGCTTCATTCTGAGATGTGTATTGTAAGGAACAGATTCGTCTCTATTATCTTCAACTTGTACCTTTTGTGGAGGGCTGAAATTAGCTTTTCTATTTCACCTAAATCCGGGCCCATGAATTGAAAGACATCAACATGAAGTAGCACAAATAGGTTCCTTTCCTCTATTCATGTACAGGCAAACGTCTGATGTAGTTGGATATAGACCTTGCTTTGCTAATTTAGTTTTCACACGGTCGTACCATAGAGCAGCAGCTTGCTTTAAACCATAAAGTACTTTACGCAACAAGATGATGTGGTCTTTTTTCTCGAAACCTTTAGGCATCTCCATGTAGAGATCAATTTTAAGGTCCGGATTTAGAAAGGTTTTGGGAACATTTCCTTGGCGCCGGTGCCAATTAAATTGATGGGCTAGAACAAGCATAATTATTCCCGTTTCTGGTCTCGGCGTTGGCACAAATGTTTCATGGTAGTCAACGCTGTATCTCTGAGTGAATCCCTTTGCTGTACAGCGGGCCTTCCACTTATCAACTGTACCGTCTGCAAGGAACTTTTTCTTAAAAACCTACTTGCATTTCATAGGATGTCGTCCTTTGAGTAACTTATTTCGGTTGACGATTTTGATTGCCCATTTTTCTTTTAGGGATTGAAACCCCTGCTTTGCAGTTTCTATCCATTTTGAGGCCTCTGAACATGTCATTGCTTATTCCCAGGTTTTAGGGTCAGTATACGTGGTAGCCGACATTCCGTGATGCAGACAATAGTAGTCATGTCTTATAACTTCTCTACCATGTTTGGCCCGCACTATCTCAATTTCTAGAGAATGAGCTCGTTTTTGACCCGCAGTTGGAGCTTTTGGCTCCCAACCTGTCATAATAAAGTCATATGGGGTCTATGTTCAGTTGTTGGATCTTGCTGGTGATTTGTCTGTATTTATCGTTTTTCTCGGCTTATTGTTGAATCTGGTGAGTGAAATCTTTTCTTTCCAGCGATTGGAAGGATTGGTTCCCACTCTTTCATTATGAAGTTGCATGGTGATTCTTCGGGGCTTGTCTTGGAGGCCGGCCGGTTTTGAATTTCAAGTTCATTTGGCTCTTCTGGGTTGATGCCACACAGCTCTTGGTTTGATTTCCTCTGTTCGTAATTGAGCTAGCTCAGGAGTTCTCCATGTTCTTTTTGTTTTAGATTAGAATTCCACTGCTCTTGGTCAGACTCCCTCTGTTCCGTAGTTAAAATCGGTTGGTCTTGAATATTTTCCCCTGGATACTCTGAGTGCAGATCTTGTGAAGATATCTGTTGTTCACGGTCTAGATAATTTGATCTCTGATCAGGGATATCCACTAACGTATTCTTCTCCCTCTCGAACTGGTGGGTGATTTCTTCGTTAGTGGAGTAGGATGATGAAGGAACCTGTTGGCTAGTTGCAACATCAAACACTTGGGGACTCTCATTGGTCCAGAGATCTGTCGCTCTATTTTGAGAAATCAGGCTTAGTCTGTCATCAAACATAACATCCTCATTAAAAGTTGCGTGTGGAGTAAAGCTTTCTTTTCATTTCCAACCTTGTATTGTAGTCCAGTGTGGGTGGTAGACAATGAACTTTTTGTCAGTATTTTCTTGAAAGCCAACAAACCATCCAATATTTACTCTTGGAGAGAATTTCTCAGGTTTCGGGTCAATGCGTTTGTAGGCACGGCATCCGAAGCGTGGTATAGTTGAGAAGTGTCAACCTGTAAGGGACCGGTATGCAAGGATGACTCATTCCGGACCATCATCTAGCCATGCCGAAGTTCCGACCAGCATGCCATATGGATAGCTACTTTACTACACACCATGAATTTTTATATGTACTTATCCACCATAATTTCATTCTGTATGTTGCCGTTATGATTGTTTGGTTTTATTCTCTATCACACACGCGCTCTATTTGTCATGCTCAATTTTGTTTGCCGCTTACTGTTTTTCATCCAGGCCATCAATACATCCAATTTGGGAATCATGTATGGAACGGGAATACGAGCATCCTACACTGATCTTTGGAATATTCAGTATGTATTCAGATTTGATAGCTGTGATGAGAATTCTATAGCATGTATATATAACTGTTATGGGCTATGCCTTTGTCTGAATAACTGGGCTTCTCCTATTGCCCATCTGGCTAGGATTAAGCGCGATGCGACATGGGGCATGGGGTATTGGTTACGAGAAATTATGGCAAGGCCGCCTCAAGGAATAAGAAGGGGCAAAGGAGGTTTACACATTCTCTGGAGTACTAAGTACTTAAATGGACAGATAACTCATGGATTTGATTCTCCGTAGAAAATGATAGACAGTTTTGCAACATCGCTTTTTGTGAAATAACATTTGCCATAGTTCTTTCACGATAATCTAGATAGATCCCTCAGAAAAGGAAGAATAAATCAATTCATCTTCTCTCAAAGCAAATCATCCAAGTCCCAATCTGGCTCACAAGAAGTCTATTTTTTCTGGCGTCCGCTGTTCTAATCCCTGGAGAAAATTGATGGTTGGTACACTTTTTGTACGCAAACAATACAACCTATTGACTAAGAAACATGCGTGTTTTACTGCCCATGGCCAGTAAAATGCTGGCATGCGAGAATTAATTAACATAGATCTAGCGACAGTTAAGATAAGTTTGTTTGCAGATTCCGATACTCCGTTTTGCTCCGACTTATCTGGTGCTGACACATGTCATAATTCCATGTTGTTCATAATATGCTTTGGTTCTCGTGAACTCTGAGTCTTTATCTCGAAAGATGATTTTAATTCTTCTTCCATATTGATGTTTGATATTCTCAATCCATTGAATTAAAAGTGGGGCGATTTGATCCTTTGTATGTGTCGCTATTGTGCATCTTATGCGGGTTTTTGCATCAGTAATAATGACAATATATTGTTCTCTGTTTACTGAAACTGTTATTTTATCAACTGTGTCAACAAATATCTCATCTAGAGGATCGTTCGGTGTTAATCTGTCTTCTCTTGAAATATAACGCTGGGATTTGCTTAAGTGGCATGTTTCACATGTTTTAACATCGCTTAGATTGATTCCTTGCAAGCCGTAAGAAGATTCTGCTGTTTTTTTCAAGATTTTCTGTCCAACATGGCCCAGACGTTCATGCCATCGCTATGCACTTACGCCATCAGACACTCTTGCTACCCCTGGTACAACGACTGGACCCTCCTTTACCTGAGATCCATATGGATCGAGTGGATGGACATAGTAAACATCATAATTCCGTACCAGACGGGCCACCTGAATAGATTTTTTTCCCTTTTTGCTTTAACATCAGTTGTGTATTTGCCAAATCAGCTGTTATGCCTGGTAATCTTTCAAGTCTAGCAGCAGACAGTATAGTGCATGAAAATTTGGAAGAGTGGATGGCTTTGCGGAGCTCAAAATTTAAGTTTCCAATATCTATACGTGCGGTTCCATGATCAGACAACGATAATGACCTTACTGCCTGATCGAACCTGAATGGCTGAAGCCGTCTACTCAAAGAGATAAAGTAAATTTTATTTGGCACATAATGGTGTGATGCATCAGTATCATACAGGAAACGAGTTTCATTTATTCTAGATACACTTGCAATTAACAGTTTTATATTCTTATCACTAACCTAATCATTGCTCTCATCGCTAGAGTCTTCTATAGATGCAGCCTTTAACTTCCCCTTTTTATTCTTCTTTTTGTTCTGGAGTAATTCAGGATGTTGCTTGTAATATTCTTTATTTGTGTGTTTATGATACCGGAACCTTTTGTATGAGTAGCTTGGTCCTGGCTCCATCAGTGCGGCGTCAGAAGCTGTGACTACGACTGGTGGGCATACATGAAGTGATCTCTGTTCAAAGACTACTCTGAGGGTCGACATCATGTCCTCCAATTTTACATATCTCTTACCATCGATAAATGCATGGGTCTACCTCTAGTTACTCAGCCACTTATACCCATAGTTCCTTCTACAAACTGTTGTACAATCATATGTTTGATACAATCAGTTTGTATCACGTTGTCTCTTTTGTTTGTTACATTTGACATGTTTACACATTTGTGCGTTGGCATAGATTGATTAAGCGAGTCTTCATATATTACAAATTGTGAGCGCATTTCCTCCGAGAAAAAGAATTTTGCATTTCAATCAATTCTTCCACGTACATTTACACACAACTCCCATTATCTCTTATCGTTCAAGGTTAGCAGCACGATGATACTTCTCGCATCACAACTATAACAGGTTATGAGCCCAGGCGCTCCTCTGTTAGCCACAAAGAACCTCGCAAACTTGTAAAGTATCAATTAAAATCATGTCCAACAACCAAGACAAAATAATTCTCGGACCTGGTGTCTCCTCTAGCTCACGGAGGATTCAGTTCAAGCAAAGCTTGGGCGCAAGATTGTTCTGGGACATGTGGTCCACAATATGATTGGAATACGCCCGATAAGTATACCAATTGATCCAGAGATTACTGACCCCGCCAACGAGGATCTACCATCACTTTCCGCGAATTATATTGTTAATTTGGAGCAATGAGTTCTTGGAGAAATTGAAGGAAAGAATATCATCTCACAAAGTCTTTCTCCATCTATTACCCCCTAAACTATGACAATATGACCGCCAAACAAATTTATAATTCTGTCGCAGGCAGCAGGCAAGAGAATGATACGGCTCCGTATGCTCTTTCTTTAGAAAGACTTATTTCAACAAGGTTTGTATCTTTTACTGACGACTATGTTGACCATTTCCTAGCAGCGTTCTAGTCTGTCAATAATGCGGCTGATGCAATAAACACTCAGTTGTCTAACAGTAGTTACCACATAGGAAACGGTCAAGCGTCTGCCCTATTTGTTGCGGGTACAAAACGTATCGAATGGTTAAGTAATTGGAGGGATACGCGAGCATATGAATCGGACAAAAAATATGCACCTCTACAGGCACTTATGTCATCTCTCCGATCTGTGGCAGGCAATCGAGCTCAGCAACCCAATACGGTTTTTGCTGCAACAATGCCCACCAGTGAGGACCTAGATCCAACGCCTATTGCACAAGATGTAGACATCGCCATAAAAGTAGATACTTTTTTATAATTCATCCTGAACTAGCACTCGAAAAGAGCAACCGGGATGGAGTTAAGAACAACGTGAAGAGTGAGAGCAGGGCCAAAGCAGTTTCTAAGTCGCAAGACTAAGATTATCCTGGTAGTGACACCGACGGAGTAATTATAGCTTCGTCGCGCACAAATGAAAACACACTACCATCTATGATATTAGTGCTTCTCACCATTTTATCTCATGTGAAAACTTAATCCGCGACTTAAAAAATGTGAAAAACCTTTTA
>JAHYSP010007066.1:2937-16569 GCA_019455505.1 Pleochaeta shiraiana | reverse complement strand
TGATAGTACCATTAGCAGTTTCCAAGACGAAAATCTGAAGGGCGAGGCCATTGCTCTGAGGACATATCTCCATCAGGCAATATCCCTCTTTGTTGCTTCTGACGCTCCACAAAATCCTCCAGTCCCAATACATTCTCGACCAGCTAAAGGTACGAATACTTCTAAAACTAAGGGATCAAACAAACCTGTAGCGGTAGCAACCCCAGCGATTCCATCTATTTCACCCCATGCCAATAATTCAGCGCGTGCGACTCCTCTGAGACAGCACAACATGCCACAAAAACCGCAATTGAATGGCAGCATATGGGCAACCGTGGCCCGCAAAGGTCCCAAGAATGCAAGAATAGACTTACGTAACAGTCAATCATCAGTGATACATCCTAATAATTTAAAAAAGCTAGCGGCAGCGAAGCATACTGACGGGACGAATGCAGCTGCCTCCCAGGATCCTCGACTTTTTGTTCGACTCCCTCGAGAGCACGAGTGGCGTAAACTTTCACCCGCTGGTCTTCGTGAATTGGTAGTAAAAAGATTGTCAATATCACCTACATTTGAAAGATTAAACCCGTCAATTCGGGATTCGCCTTGAGCCCCTCAAGCTCCAGTGTGAGGGAATAACTACTCAAAGCAGAAAATGACCTTTTCTTGTCTGGCGCCAAACTTGAAGCTGCCTCAAACTGAGATCAGCTTCTCATACCTACTGTTCCTACAATCATTTCAAGACTTGATGATCGCCTGGAAGTGACTCGCTTAGAAGTAACGAAAACTATGTTAATCGACGAGATCAAACGAGTCACTTCGGTGCGCCCTGTCACAGTGAAGTTATTCGGTTATCAGAGATTCGGTGCACCCCATAGAACTTGGATGGACTTCTTTTCAAAGTCACCTCGCCCTGGCTTTAGGGTCTTCGACGAATCGGGGATGGCGGCTAAATTTAAGAAAGAACGTGCGATTAACTTTTGTAAGGGTTGCAACGGTCTCCACTTCTATAAAACCTGCTCGCGGGCACCCTCCTGTGGGAATTGTGGCTCCACTATGCATGCTGGGGACGAGTGCAAAGCCCCAACTAGATGCAGAAACTGTGGGGGTCCACACCGATCAGATAGTGCAAAGTATTTGGCCCGCCCTAATCGCGCTGGAGCACCCACTAAGGAACAGCTCAAAATTTACTGTCAGGTAGGGGATCGCGAATATCAGTTGCTAGTTCGTGTCAAAGCAGCTGAGTCTAAAGCGGCAGCTGCTGTGGAAGCTGCTGCTGCCTCCGCTAGTAGCCAAGATTCTATTAGTACTTCCATGACAGAGAATATTCAAGCGTCACCTGCCAAGGAGCAGGCAGGTGACGAAATGCGTTTATGAAAGGCTCCTCACGGGGCTGCCACTCCCTCCCTTCTTTGCTAAAGTTTATGTCAATCAATGTGGGAAGAGGGGGCACGACGCATGATATCGCGCTAGCTCGCGCATGTGAGTTGCAGCTCTATACCTTGTTGATACAAGAGCTGTGGTGGTCCGGTCGGTCAAAATCCCATCCCTATTTTGATTGACATATCCCGTTTGGTGGTACAGATGTCCGACCCCGCGCTATTACCTTCACCCGGAAGAATCCCAAGGAAGTAGTCGCAGTCCAAAAGTTTCCTTCATCTACCCCGACAGGAGACTATTGTTGGTTTGTAGTAAACGGAATAACATTTCTAAATTTGTACAAAGCGCCACACGATCCGTCAGTAGTTGAGCCATTGTTAAACTGGACCCCTGGTCCGAAATCAGTCGCTATTGGTGATTTCAACTCGGTACACTGGGCCTGGCAACCTTGCGCCTCACGCACTTGTGGGCAGGGTGAAAATTGAAAAATGGGCCGAAGACCACAATTTGACTTGCCTGATAGTTGGAGAACCCACTCATCGTTCTTGGAATACTTTGGACTTAGCGTGGACTAATATTGATGAATCTAGCGCGTGGGCTGACAGGGAGGAATGTATGACTAACGACTACCTACCTATCTGTGGATCAATAATCAGTCATAACCAACTAAGAACAGCCAAAAAGGGACCTCTGCGCGTGTCGAAGGAAAGTCTACCTCAGTTTGCAAAAGTAGTCTCGGAGTGGCTCCCAACGCTTCCATCTTTAGACTCCGTTGAACAGATAGAGAATTTTGCACAAGATATTTGCAGAGCATTAAAAGATGCGCTGAAGGCAGTTGGAAAACGCAACCAGTATGCAAAATCTTTTCGGGCTACAGTCGCTACTGCAAAGATAAAGCATTGGAAACGAAAGGTAGAAGCCATGAAATCTTCCTCTGACGTCTTTGGACTCATGCGATGGGCTGCTCCTAGACAAATGAAGATACCCTCACCTTTCATGCACGAAGGAAGATTTGTTTCGGACCAAGCCGAACGTGCAGATATTCTACGTGACACCCTCCTGGATCGATGTCAGGCTTCAGACGACCTCGCCCCCTGCTCGCTTTCAAGTGTGGCTCGCATACCTTGGACGGAAGATCTATCAGATCTCAAAGTACGGACCTGCACTATTGGTAGTGGTAATACTAGCCCAGGTGCTGATGAAATTTCAGTGGAACTACTAGCGGTCTGCTGGAAAGACATTGGGTCTCATGTCACACAGATATTTCGCGCGTGCGTTAGATTTGGATACCACCCGACATATTTTAAACTCACAGAAGTCGCGTTTCTTCAAAAGCGCGGACGGGATCCCTCTTTACCAAAGGAATGGAGACCGATATCACTTCTCTCCTGTCTTGGGAAAGGCTTGGAGAGGTTATTAGCAAAAAGGATGTCATACCTGGCGATTGTGTGTGATATAGTGGGCGAACAACAATTCGGGGCATTGCCAAAGCGGTCCGCCAATGACTTAGTCTCTTGCGTCGTGCATGATATCGAGGAAGCTCGTACTCAGAAGTGGGCTTCAACATTTGTCACCTTGGACGTCCAGGGAGCATTTGATTCGGTCCTGCACAATCGACTTTTACGCTGGATGCAATCACAAGGATGGCCTGAACACACTTTGAGATAGACTTCTCAGTTCTTGACTGGTCGCTTAGTTCAAGTGCGCCACTTAGACGGTGTAACAAGCCCTAAGGAGCTCTCCTGTGGAGTACCTCAAGGATCTCCAATATTTCCGCTCCTATTTCTTTTATACATGGTAGAACCTATGCGCAGCGGAAATACGAAAGCCTGATTCAGCTATGCCGACGATGTTGGAATATTGGGTATTGGGCGTACAATTCAGGAGTCTGCAGAAAAAGCTCAGCAAGAAGTAGATTCTTTACTATATTGGGCTCAGAGAAATGCTGTGTTGTTCGAAGTGGCAAAGTCAGAAGTCATACAATTTCCAGGACGCGCTCAAGAGGAACCTACAGGGATCCGAATAAACGGAAATTTAGTAGAGCCGGCCGAGCACATCAGATGGCTCGGGGTAAATCTAGACCAAAAGCTATCTTTTAAGCATCATGCGACTACATGGTGTAGCAAAGCCCCCAAGGCGGCTCAGCATATGCGTCGCCTGAATTCAGTCAAACGTGGAGCTGCTCCAGGTCCTTTGGTGACCGCGGTTAATGCATGCATAGTTCCAGTAGCAACTTTTGGCGCAGAAGTATGGTGGCCCGGGTTAACACGGGAGACTACTTGGGGGACTGTTACGCCGGCGACCTCGCATTTCTGTAATCTGATCGATAAAGCTGTGCACTTAGCCATTAGATCTGCACTACCAGTATGGAGAACAACGCCAAACGTAGTTCTTCATAGAGAAGCTGGCATACCTCCGGCTCGGATTATTCTCGAAGGCATTCGCTTACGACTCGCCGCCCGTCTTAATTCCTTGGATAACCGGCACCCACTTAGAACTAGAGTTAGAGTGTGTCCGAACGTGGGCACCCTTAAGTACAAGAAAAAGGCAAGGGTAACGAAATATCCTGACTCTCTAATGTCTCGGGTACAACTTGCATACCGACAGCTCCCTCCGGCCGAGCTTGCCGAACCACTTCCCCCACCAGTATATCATATAAAACTTGGGACTAAGCCGGAAGGGGTGGAAGCCCATTCGAAATGGGTGAGCTCGGTCTCTCCTACTGATATTTGCGCTTACTCAGACGGGTCATCTATTGGCCACGGCCGTTCTTTCTGGGGATTTGTCCTCCAGCGAGGGGGCATCATGTTCGAAAAGGGAGGAAGTGCTTTACATGGTAGCGATGTATACGATGCAGAAATCGTAGGCGCCACTGCAGCACTTAAGGCTGCAATCCTAGCAAGGCGATTTGAGGAGAAGGTATTTGTTTTACTGGACAATCAGGCAGCTGTTCAGGCATTACAGACAGGAAAGTCAACTTCTTGCCTCCAAAAAACACGAATTATTCATCGCGTCGCCAGAAAAGTTAACGCAGTAGTGAGATGGGTTCCAGGCCACTCAAAGATAGCCGGAAATGAAGAGGCAGATGAGCAAGCCCGAGCTGCACTACAAGAACTACCAGCGCCACAAATCACACCGGAATATATTACTTAAGCCTATCTTCGTCGACTTATGTACCAGCGTCGACAGGATCTAATAGACGAGTGGTGGTCAAAAGTTTCACCAGCTCGATATAAAGAGTTAGATCTCCAAACGCGTCGTCGTAAGCCGCCAGAACTTCATCTTTCTCGTCGACTACTACACGGACTCCTAGCGGCAAGAACAGGCCACGGATATTTTGGGGCGTATCACCGTCGCTTTCACCATGAAGATGCGAATTTAGAATGCGATTGCGGGCTTGAGAATTCGCCCACCCACTTCTATCGCTGTCGATAAAATGCCGCCCGGGTACGGAAGCTTAGGAAGAGGGCCACATTGAATGATTACATAAATCAACTCCTGGGGCCTCAGTGTGTTGAGAAGTTTACAGAATTCGCCAGGGAAACAGGCTGTTTCGGGAGTCTGCCTGCGCACTCATCCTCTGCTGGACGCGAGGATAGTAATCGTCTAGTTACCAGAAATTAACGTTTTGACAGGGCTGTAAACTTGTGTGAGAAATGCAGGTTCAGACCACGAATTGGTTATCATTTGATCGGAGTTTTGGGGTTAGGTTCATATTATAAATGTGGTTTTGCGTTCTTTTATATTGTCATGGTGAGCAGCATCATTAGTTGGTGCGAACGAGTAGGGCACGCTTTCGGGCGTGATCCCTGCCGGCTCCACCGGTCCTGCACCCTAAACGATCATGGGGCTCTAGGTTAGGACCTTAACGTAGATAAATAAATAAATAAATTATGCAGACCATTGTTAATGCATTAATTAAGGGCTCTCAAGTAATATTGGCGTTGACTAACAAATAATTAAGGATCAAATCATGTCAGTAATTTATACAATAACACAGATAGATTAGACATGCAGTGGAAATGCCTATGGAGCAAGATAGACATGTATATAGATAGCTGTGTTTGCCGTTACTGAAAAAAAACTACTCTTAATAATTATATATTTCTAAAACATAAACTTATACTCTCTATATACATTCTCATCCCTTACGTCCTACTTTACGTTAGTACCATTGCATGATTTCTTAACCCATAATTGCAACACTTTTCCTTTGTTATTGTTATGGTTATAGGAGCGGCGCGCGCAGTGTTTCTGACATCAAAACAAAAAAAAAAAATAGGGAAAGATGGCTGACGCCACAGGGTATGTGTGGAAAGAATAGCTCACAGCTGCATCAGGACTTGGTGTATCATGAAGCCACTGATGCAGACTAAAATTTGGGGTCAATAAATTAGACGATAGAAACTCTTGGCAGCCTTAGGCTGCGCAGGTGCGCCAAACGCTCTTACGAGGGCTTAGAGGCCGGGATTAGCCCGCGAGCCTACTTGGCGTTAAATGCTACTACAACTACTACTACTTAGAAAGGAGAGATAGATAGAATTCTAAGTTTTTACATATCACCGTTGATAACGTACATCTGTTCCCTTGTATTAATTTGATTACTTACCGCTGAGCTTCAACCACAGGAAACTTCGACCATAAAGAATCTGTGATAACGCTTTGCAGCATTGGGTTTAGTCCTTGTCCAATCGCTACTATACGAAGCTCAAGAACCCAACCTCTTGCACCTACTGTTCATACAATTACTGTACATACAATTACTGTACAACAGTGGTACCTTAACTAACATATCTTGAAATCGGTTGCCAACCTCACAGCGTAGTCAACTGACAATACTAAGCGAGGAAGTACTATCAGCCCTCATCGAAACTATTAGGCAACATTAAAATTCTCTGCATTTTACTTAATATACATTCGAAATACAAAAATTGGAGTTAGATCTAATTTGATGAGGTTTTAGACAAAAAGAAAATGGGAGAACTGATTTGTTTCAGGGTCAAAATAGAAGTCGATTTAGGTGGAATGATGTTGTCACCGGAGGAGTTCGACGAGAAAGGAATTGACAGAGAGGTTGACGATACTCGGAGCCGAAAGTTGCCTGAAGATGGAAAGGGGCTCATGTTGTAAGCTTAGGTAGTAATAAGTAGAAATCACAATGACAGACGGGCAAGGCAGGTAAGAACTCAAGTTGGAATACTTTATGAAGCTGAAGATCTAATCTAAGTCGGAGTTTTAGTATAAATACTCCCACTAGTATCGTTATAAGCTAGCCACTTAGGGTCTTACTACTACGTCTATACAGTTACGTGACAGCTCATTCAACTCAAAATAAGTTGGCACTCCCTAAATATTAATTGTTCAACAAATAATAAATTCTATTTGCGATTTGTATGTCTGAATTTCCTCACATTTTTAATATCACATTATTTCTTAGGGATACGGAATTATGAAAGGTGGTAACGAATTGTAAAAGGGTGGCAAAATAATTTTAGAAGGTGTGTCAACATAATTTTTGTCAAGGTGGGAGGCCGAATATCTTTTTTGGGGGGACATTTAACATTTCCCAAGATTAGATCTAAATTGTAGTCACATTGAGAATTTTTGAACGCTAGTGTTCACTGAAGAATTCTGACACACAAAAAATAAAGGAAGTGTTAAAATTGGGACAGGTGAATGCTGGCCTTAGTTCCATTTTCACCCAAAAGATTCGCTTATTAACCGCTAAGCCATATCAAGGCTAGCGTTGATCATATTAATATTTAATAACAAGAAATCCCCTTCCCCGGTAAATCAAAGGTTTTAGATAACACAATTAATAACATTGAACGATTCTTAAAATGTAAATTTAAATGGAAGAACAAACGGTTGTAGAGTACTCACATTAAATTAGTAATACACATATACACCAAATTGATGCATACACATAACTACTATCACTTTACAACCACAACTTCCATAACCTTTATCATTACCCATACATTGTCACCCATATCATCCCACATACTCAGATCCTTCGGTTACAACAGTTCCTCTCGTACCCTTTTTCGGCGAGCAGTCATAGTCTACCCTCAAATAAGCCATGTAGAAATCTAAACTGCCACTTCCTAGAATGTCTAACCAGTACCTGACAACAGCACCAACAATTTATTTTCATCGAAGCTTTGTAGGTATAAACCTAGAGCCCTCCACTCTAAATTCCTGGGTCAATCGTGGGTGATCTCTTCGAGAAGGATGCTAGGGGGTGGAACTGTAGAGACGAAGACGAATTACCTGCGGAGATGAATAGGGATTCCGATGGAAACGATTGCGATTCTTCGTAGCTATTCCAGATATGCGAACATACTGAGTGTTTACAGCCGGCCTCGCTCTCAGGTAAATTAATTCGGAAATAAATAACACCGATATCTCGGCTAGATAAGGCACGTGATGGAAATTTTTGGTGATTTATTCATGTGCTACTATTTATACTTGATAAACACGTGCTCAGGAAATGGATTAGTGGACTAGTAGCCACAGTGGTGTATAAATATTCCTTATGAAATTTCAACAAGGCTCAATTAGTTCTACGCTTCCCTCCAAAAATCTCCTCCACCTTTTTAATAAGAATCAATCTAATACTAACTTCTCTCTTCTCAACATTCCCTACCTTATTACTATTTCGATTTTCGTAAAAGCTCCTCTGAACCATGTTACAAAGGTAATACCATATATTTAGTTACCTCATAATCATAACAATATTCTTACAGCTATTAGGACGATGATTCAACCCATTATTGTTCTTTCGTCTCTAAACCGTGTTGATGGTTCTGCTACCTTTTCACAAAATGGATTTACAATCATAGGGGTAGTTAATGGGCCTCTTGAAGTTTCCCGTCGGGACGAGAATCCCGAAGAAGCTGTGATTGATGTCACCATTCGACCGGCAGCAGGAACCGGAGGTGCGTACTATACTTGAATAACACATCAATCTTCAACTCTGTTTTGAATATCTAACTCATTATACGCTAGGCACGCGAGAACGGCATCTCGAATATATTCTTCAAGCGACCCTACGTCGGATAATTCTTGTACATGATTTCCCTAGAACCTTGATTCAAATAACATTACAGATCACAAGTACACCAGAAATTGATGATATTGGCTCGAAAGGGGCCCGAGCTGGCTCGGTATTTATTCTACCTAAAACAAAAGTTTGATTCTTTAGTAACACAACTAGCAGAATTTAATTATTCTCCCTTCTCTTCTTCAAACCGCTACGATGGCCTTACTTTCTGCATCTATACCCCTATCTATAACTGTTACCTCGATCTACCTTGCTCTTACGTCGACTAACACCTCACGGTCAATAATACAAAACCCATCAAGGGCTCAGGTTTCGAAAGCAGATTCTGAGCATGTGTTAGCTTTTTCTTCTCACGGTGATCTCTTGATTGCCGAAAGTGAGGGAGTTTTTAGTATGGAAGATTGGAAAGAGTTATATGAAGTTGGTAATAGGATATGCTGTAGCGTTGAAACTGACGAACAAAGTAGCAGTATCAGGGGGGTAATAAAATCGAGCTTTCAGGCTCAAACCTTAGCAGATCTACGTTGGAAGCATTAAGAATCATAAAGATGAAATCAAAATTAGGATATCATCACTTTCACTGACTGTTGTTGAAGAAAAAGCGAACACATTTCATAGTGGCATCTTTAAATGGAAACTGAGGCATAAGTGTACCTACTGTCAAGTTGAATCATTCCATGAACATGTATAAAACATTGCTAATGTGTTATAGCCTTGAGGCTACATACACATTAAATGATATTTGTTAAAAAAAAATACTAGCTTCTAATTGGGTGTCACTACTGTAATATCTCAAATGTAAGTCAATATGCAAGTAGTAATTTGATCCCCGGATATCCTGTACGTACTTTTCCCCTTCTCTCTTAAGCCAGGCACAGCCTGTAACAACAACTTGGTGATGGAAACAAGGGTGCAAACGTTCTCTGGAAGAATTTTTGGAGTTAATTCGTCCAATCAGATGATCCCCTGATAATAAACCCTAGTATTTTAAATGTGACTCTTGCTTGAATTAATTTGAGTTGCATGATGGCCGAATGAAATACAGTAGCGATCAAAAATGCGCAATAAAACCGCATTGTTGGATATGTCTCACAATAACTGTAACGGCTAGTAATCCGTTAGTAGTCCTGTAGCGAACGATAGGTATCGCATGCTATGAAAGCTCGCTAGCAATGTATCACTCTGATTTAGATCGACAACTTCTGCTGATTAATCACGCCTGATATCGATGGAAGTTGCCAGAATCTTCCAGAAGTGAGCAGAGGTTTATAAGTGGTCTTTAATAGAATCTACTGGAGGTTGGGACTCTAGAAGATAGATTATCACGGAATGTAGGAGACAACTATAAGTAGTTTAAGTGTATCTTAGAAAGTAGACTAGAGAAAATTATAAACTACCTTTGACTACCTAAACGCTCATGCTTTAATACTCAAACCGTGACAATAACTCTACAAAAACTAATTGAATCTTAATAAATATAGATTTAAATAAATTCAAAATTATATTTTGATAACTGTGATATTCTTTCTCTATTAAAATAATGTTTCATTGTACAATTTGCAGGGGCTGATAACTTTACAGTCTATCGCGCACTTTTGAACGCTTCATTTCACCACGAGGTAGAGCCTGCGTCGATGCCCAACTATCCTATAAACTTTAATTATATGATCTATAAATATGCCTGATATGCTTCTGAATCATTCTTACGCTTTTTGAAACCATTAGTTTTTGATATTTCCAAAATGAGAGCGCTTTCACAGTATCAGATTTCATCCATCACTGCCCTACTCGATGAGGGTAAAAGGGAACTAGAAATAGCAAAAATATTAGGCAATCATCGATCTACAATGGCAAGATATCTGAGAAAATCATCAAGCCATACGTTACAGCCTGTGCAAGGTCGACCACGGAAGTTGAGGTCTCAAGGCAAGAGAGCGCTTGCTCGTTTGGTGGCTAATGGCGGGACATAAACGGCAGTAGAGGCGGCTAGAGCTGTAAATTCAGAAATAGAAGACACATTTTCTTCAGTGGCTGTCAGAATAGCTTTAAGAGAACAGGCCCTGAGGGCTGTAAAAAGGATGAAGAAGCCAAAACTGTCAATGGCACACAAAAAAGCTCGGTTGTAACGAGCGTGGCGTTAGGACATGAAAATTATACTATCGAAGATTGGAAAATGGTCATTTGTTCAGACAAAACCAAGAAAATTAGACTAAACAGCGATGGAATTAAATATGCCTGGTCTAAGGACCCAAAAAGTTATCCCGCGGAAGTAGTTGGAGAGACGCTGAAGTTTGGGGGCGGTAGTGTGATGATTTGGGGATTTATGTCCTGGTTTGGTGCCCGTGGAATGTGCCGTGTGATCGGCAAGAAGAATTCGATTCAATTAATAGGTATTCTGGGTACTTTTTTGGTCCCAACTGTCAATTAAGTTGCAAGCAAGCTCTTTTTAAACGACAGAAGCAACATTATTTTTCGATAAGACAATGATGCTCAGCATACTTCCAGAGCCACAGGTTTTTGGCTAGCCTCCACTGGTACAACCAGCATGAAATGGCCCTCAAATCGCCAGACTTGGACCCAATTGAGCATCTTTGGTGTCTAGTCAAACGCCGACTTGAGAAGTACTCTGAACTACCAAAGGGCGTGCATGAATTGATGGAAATAGTAGATGTGGCATGGCAAAATATGTATGAAGATTCATGAACTTTGTTAATTGAAATTTTGCCATCAAGAGTTCTTGCTGTAAAGAAAGCCAAAGGGGGTCATACTAGGTATTAAAATGACGCGTTCAAAAGTGCGCAATAGACTGTAAAGTTGTTAGTTCCTGTAAATTGTACAATGAATCATTATTTTCATAGAGAAAGAATTTTACAGTTATCGAAAAATGAGTTAGAATTGGTTTAAATCTATACTTATTAAGTTTCAATTAATTTTTGTAGAGTTTTGGTGAGATATATCCAATATGACGATTTCACTGCGCATTTTTGATCGCTACTGTAGTAATTCGAAACTTTTACATTTGTAAATAAATCTACTGCGAGACCCCTGCAATTTTTCATGGGTGTAAACAAAAACCCTATGAGCCTACATTGATCATATAATTAAATCCACAGGATTAAAAAAAAAAAACCACAGGATTGAATTTTGCTTTGATCCGGGATATAACCCTAGAGATCTATGCAGATCAATGTGTAAATGAAGCCCCTGCGACATTGTAATACGTGTAGTACAATTTATTACATAAGTTGATTTTATCATCAGATCACGTGCAAAATAATCATAAGAGTAGTAACAAAACAATAACATTCATATTTCACCGGGCGTCAAGGGCCGGCAAAGTCAAACTCTTAATCTTCACGCGATGCCGGCTGTAAACGCTCGATGTGTTCGCATATCTGGGATAGCCAAGAAGAGTCGAAATCCTTCCCTTCAGATCCCTAATCATCTCCGCGGGTCATACGTCTTCGTCTCTAAAGCACGACCCACTAGCACCTTCATGGACGAGATCACCCATGATTAACCCTGGGAGTTTTAGAGTGAATGGCACTATGTTTCCACCTACAAAAGTTCGACGAAAATAAGTTATTGGTGCAATGTTCAGGTACTGGTTAGACTTTCTTGGAAGTGGCAGGTTAGACTCTTACATGGCTTATTTAAGGGTGGACTGCGGCCGCTCGCCGAAAAAGAGTACGGGAGTAACGGCTGAGGTTTTCACCATTAGGTTTTCCCTCAGCCTGTGACCTTAGAGTCATGGTGAATGCGTTCCTACCCATTCGACCCGATGTAACTAGCTGGCTCATCCGTAGGTATTGGGAAAAGTTGGGCACCGAATGGGCATTGCTGTATATTGGCGGATCATGTATTCTAGATATCTTCCACACATCTTATTTCTTAACGGATGGTGGCTTGGCCCACATAGACGTAAAATAGTATCATCATCACCGAGCATCAAGTCCTACTCTGCACCTCCTCGGGATGCTGCTTGGTTCTCTTACTCTCGTTAGAAAGAAGCCAAACAGAGAAGCAATTCTTTCCTTTAGGATCTACATTCATCCCCGCGGGACTCTGTTGGCTTCGTCTCTAGATCACATCCCCTTAGCATCCCTCCGACGAAGCACTCCATAAATTAATTAGAGAATATAGAGGGAAGGGCTCTCTGTATTCTGTTGGAAATTATGATGAAAATAATTTCAGTAAATGATCACTAATATGACTATTAAATTAAGCAAGAGGTAATATGTTCAGCCTCGAGGAATGAAACAAGTTGCGTGATCATATAGTGATCCGAGTCAATGGGCTAGATGATTATTTGTTTTAATATAAAATTGAAGCAGATGATTAATCTGAAATCACCACAGAAATGGGATCAATAGATTTCTCTCTCAAATTATTTTGGAATAAAAGATTTTCCTTGTGAATAGAACATAATTTGATAATTAATTTGATATATATTTTATTACATAATATAATATTCTTGTATAGTCGTTTTGATAAGGAGAAATCAAAAGTTTCCATGTCTATCAACAGCTAAATCCTATTCAAAGTTGTGTCTCTTGCTCTTTGAGAAATATCTTCTTAGAGATACTATATCTAACTTCCAAGATATCCAAAACCACAAAATCCTCAATATAAATTGACTGTTGGCGCAAGTGGCCAGGTGCTGATTGGACTTCTAGGAGTGGTAGGTTAGTTTCCTACATAGCCTTTCTTTGGGGAGACTACGGCTGCTTGTCTTAATAGGGTACAGAAGGAATAGCTGAGGTTTTCTCTACAAACGGGATTTTCCCACTGGGTGTTGTTATATGGTTTTTGCTCTCATCTCGTGGCCTTAGAGTCATGATGAATGCTCCCCAATCAGGTCGAACTACTATTTCAGAAAAGCCTTCCGTTCTAGCTTTACAATAAGATGTTATAAAGCGTTATTATTTTACGGGAGCAGTGTCATCAATGGCAGATAGAGTCTATATCTCTCGGCGATATTTGGATTTGACTCCTGGGAACGGAGCAATGTCTAATGGCTGGAAAATATGTGATGTATGCGCTGGTAGGTACAGACTTGCTATCTTATTTTGATAGCATGTCCACATAAACTCAAAATCTGCATGTGAACCATGCCCGTCAAGTACTAGAGGCCGATAACCGTCCTGATCTGGGGTCAATTCTGGTACAAATATTTGGCGAAGCCATTCCAAGCCGACACTATTAGA
>JAHYSP010007063.1:5067-15901 GCA_019455505.1 Pleochaeta shiraiana | reverse complement strand
TTAAAAAAAAAAAAAAAAAAAAGATCTTATTTTTTATTTTTTTTTTTTTTTTATTATCTTGCCCTATGGTTTACTAATTTACTTATGTAACTCCTTAATCTATTTGAATTTCTCTTCATAATATGGTTATCTCAAAATTTTTTTTTAAGAATCTACTAGCCTGATAATTCGCTTGGAAAATTGAAGAGAAGTTGTTTATGTTTTATGTTTATTGTCCTTATTGAGTCTAAGACTATCAAGGACAAGATATCATGTCTTCGTGATTTAGACTAATTGGACACTCACACTCAAACAGAATTTGCGAATAAACACTACGAGAAATGAAGTTACCTTCGTTACTTCTCTTCCGTGAATATCCACCAAAGGGAAAATTCTCAAAAAAACCATTGTTTGTTCAAGTGTACCTCCATCATCGTATACATTTCACTCCCTAAAGAAGGTAGGGTCTACTGGATTCGAACCAGTGGGTCTTCCGTCTCAAGTGGGGCAGGTATCAAGGCTACCCAAACTCTACTCAGAAGGCCAGCCCGGATGGCATACCACTACACCATCCGACCCTAGAAACGCGTTAAACAAGGCCCAACGTTCTCTAAAATTTACTTCTTTAGCTCAATTGAACTTTAATTGACACCATTAACATCTTTTAAGAGTTAGATATCATTTTAAGAAACTTTCTATACCAAATAGTGGCTAACAGGAGTTGTATTCGTGTGGGTAAGACTTTGAGAAGACGCGACCTAAGATAAAAGAGTCACGTGCGAATTTCGTCAGTCATTTGTTTCAACATGCTACAATATCATAGTTTGATGCAAATTTCTATCCATACTAGTATAGTAACAGAGAACGGAAATGGGTCCATGATTAATATAGATTTTATACATAACAGGGAAGTAGACTTTGTTGAAAAGATCTGAAATAAGTTTGAATTGTCAAATTCAATTACTATCACTTTTGGAAAGTCTCAGAGTGAAACTGTAGAAGTTTGTTAATCGTAAGATGGAAGTTCCTAATTTCTTTCCACTTAGACACAGAGTGCTCTATAATATACACTTATAGATAATTCAATATCAAGATTCTTGTGATCTACAAATTAACATATTGCTTCTATGAAAATAGAATAGTAAACTCACTTAGCAAGATGTCAGTGCACTCAAGTTACTTTGGTTACCAGTCATGAAGAAACGTGCGCTCAGAAATTATGTTTCTTGTTGATCTTATGAAATTAGGGACTCAAATTTCAACTGACTTTAATTTATTTGCAACTCGAGATTTAGTTGTTAATTCGTATACTATACGTATCGATTATTTTTCCTAAAGAAACATATGACGAGCTATTCTTATATTCAATAATCATATCCTTATTCTCTCTCATAAATTTGCATGTATACCATATTAAAATTGGTGTCAAAGAGAATCTAGTATAATTAAGTCGTGTTGTCCATTGAATTGATGTATTTCTGCGTTTGAAAGAATTTGAGCCTTTTTTTTTTTTCTTCTTATAATATTTAATGTTTATTTAGAATGACTCTATTTATGGGTGAAAGCGTGGTGTGGAATACGGAATTTATCTTATCTTACTTGAGTTACTTAAACTAAAAACTACATGGCGATAAAATACTCAGTTAGGTACCACTTCCTAACTGAGCGAGATTGAGTCAGCTAGTCACGTGATACTGCACGTCGCCCTATACTTATTAATCTCAACACTCCCCCATAAGTGACATGGCAGTTCCAATTAACCTCAGAGATACACAGTTGCATTCATTGATTAGAGATGCCGAGGTGACTTTTGAATCTCTCGAAAGCAACACGTTGGAGAGGTTTATTCATCTCGTCAGCTACCATATCAGCCGTTGGAACGTATGATATTTTAAGATACTCCTTTGCTGCGAGGTCACGAATAAAGTGGTAGTATATGTCTATATGCTTTGATAGCTCATTCAAATGGGGGTTCTTAGTAAGAGCAATAGCACCCATATTATCACCAAACATTTGTACTATTTCTGAATTTGGGCCTACATATTTTTCGCGCTTCATGTCCCTCAGTACTTGAGCAAACCACTGGTCTTGATTTGTGCATGATGAGAGTGCAACATAATTATTCTGCTTCACAGCTTGATGTTGAAACAGCCTTTTGCTTCTTGCTTGAACATGAAATTGGGCCTACGTAAAACATAGCAACACTTCTGGAAATACTCTTTCGGTCTAATTTATCATTTGCCCAGTCTGCGTCTGAATAGATGACTAAATTTTCATGAGCTCCCCCAGGTCCATATCTTAGCTTTTGTTTAATTGTTGATTTAACGTATCTTAACAAGTTTTTTAGCGCGTGGCCATGGTGCTTTGCTGGATTGCTTATATGTTGACTCAACTTGCCTAGGACAAATGGAATGTCCGGACGTGTGCCGGACGTGTGAATAAAGTAGCATAAAGCAGACTTCCAATGACCTGCTGGTATTCAGAAGCGTTTATTCGCTGATCAGTCTCATCCGCAGGCCGTAGTGACTCGTAGTCGGCGATGGGAATCTTCTTCGGCCTTTTCTGTTCTGCTGTAATCCCAGTCTTATCAAGAACAAATCTAAGGTACTGTTCTTGGTCAATGAACAATGTTTTATTCTTTCTATCGCGTATGACTCTAGCGCCGAGAATTTTCTCAATCTCCCCCAGGTTCTTGGCGTTGAATCTTGCTGAGAGGGTTTCAAAATTTTTTTGCAACTGATATTTCGATACAGCGGCAGCAGCTATATCATCAACATAAATTAGTAGTAATATGCCTGTATTTTCATTTACGAATAGACATGGCTCAACAGGACTTTATACGAGCCCCCAATTAATTAACTCAGTTTTCACTAGCTGATTCCAATCGCGAGCTGCTTGCTTGAGACCATACAGGCTGCTTAAAGCTTGTAGAACGTACCCCGGCTGGACATTGACTCCTGGTGGGGGCTTAAAGAAAATCTTTTCTTTGAGTTTAGATTCAGTGAAAGCATTTTTTTTTTTGTCAAAATACCAACATTCGAGATTCTCCTTTGCGACAATCCCAAGGAACAATCGAAATGTATCCATCCTTACTGTTGGCGCAAAGGTTTCTTCATAATCGATACCGTAGGCCTGACTAAAGCCCCTTGCTACGAGTCTGGCCTTAAATCTTTCAACTAACGCTTCTAAAGTTGTTTTAACTGAAAAAACCCATTTCATTGACACAAGGTTAGCATCAGATGGTGCAATAACTTGTTTCTATGTCTCATTTGATTCCAAGGTCCGAAGCTCTTCTTCAATTGCTTCTTGCCACTCTTGTGCATATCGAGGATCACGAATGGCTTCGAGATATGAGATGGGGACTTTGATGTCTTTTGATTCTAAGGCATTAAATGCTATATCTTTAGAGATATTTGGCATATCCTAATGTAAATAAATAGCCATCATTGATTTTACGATCTTATGAAGTCGTTCATTGTCTCCTTCTGGAAGATCTGATCTCTTACGCTTTGATCTAGTGAAATAACGAGGAGCTTCTTGGTAGATTGGTGGCTGCACTTTATGTTGCTTAGCTATAGTTGTAGATGATTCCGGTATCATAAGATCTGAATTCTTTCCATCCGGTTCGTCTTCAATCAAGTCTTGAAGGGGTGAAAGAAAATCTGTAGGGTGCGTATCATCAGTTTCTGATTTTTCGCAAGTCAAGGAAGACGAAAATTCTTCAGGGTTTATAATATTTGTTAATAAAGTTTGTTCGGGTTTTATCTCCAAATTATTAATGGTAGTATCAGACTCATTTTTATCTAAGGTCACAGGTAGCAGCTGTTGATGTAGCGATTTTTCGGATTGAGCGTTAAGTTCAGTAACTTGTTTTATATTTTTCGAACTCTTATGTTTTGAACTCTTTTTCTTAGGCGTGTGTGTATCAGTTGCCTCAGAACGATTAGGTATAGTAAAATTAGATTCAGATACCATTTTAGTTGGAATTGAATTTGTCGTAGGTGAGATAAGATCCCTTTTCTCGAGATTTGGGGAACCGAGTATCCGAAGAGGTGTAATTATTGGTTCAGGAGTTGTATTTGGTAGCTTATTGTCTAAGTTTTGTTGAGGTAATGGCTTTGTTATTATACCTGACTTAGTTGAATCAGAATTTGTCGGTAGGGATGATAAAGGCTTAGTTACGTTAACATTTGATTGTGATGGAGACAGTGGTAAAAGATTTTTTGAAGGTTCAGAGTTTGATGAAGGAAGAATTTGAGAAACATTCTTCTTTGGTCTTCCTCGAGGTCTACGATCTGGCATCACGTTTGACGTACCTTGAGATCCGGACACGGAATTTCTAAGTTACAGATCAACTGATCCTCCTTTCACTGATTAATTAACAATTACTCTACTTGACCTGAAAGTGTAACCTAGCTCTGGAGAGTATACTCTAAAGTGCTTAGTTGTAGCAGAGTATCTGACGAAAACTCCGATTCTCCCAGTTTTGACGAGCTTGTCATGTCGTTGGCCGGCAGGAATAGTTTTCGGGTCAATGTAAGTGAAACACTTGCTTCCCCAAACTCTCACATGCTCAATTGATGGTGTGATTCCTGTCCATGCTGCTTCTGGGATAGTAATTTTTCCATCAATTATGGGTCCAGTATTTGTTCTATTCCTAAGATACACATCAGTTGAGACCGCTTCATCCCAAAATTCTATGGGTAATTCTGCGTCTTTTAGCATCGCGCGTATGCTTGCTTCTACTGTCCCAATATTTCGTTCAGCAAGGCCATTTTGATATGAAGACGCAATAGTCGTGTACTGAGACTCCGTTCAATGAGAGCTCTTCCATAATTCAAGCACTTGAACAAGTTCTGGTGCAATATCAGATCTCACAACTTTGATTTTAGTATTGGTTTGAAGTTCAACAGTCTTTTTCCATTCTTCAAGGGCTGCCATAACATCACTTTTAGCCTTTAAAATAAGCACCCAATTCTTGGGTGTGAAATTAACGACGATGAGCAGAAAATATCGATTCCCTTGTAACGACTCAAGAAATGGTCCTGCAATATCCAACTGAACAAGTGCAACTTTTGAAGCCATGTGGTCTGCGAGTATTTTTGAAATGCTGTTTTTCATCTTGCTAATTGCGCATACTTCGCATATTCCGAGTTCTTTGGGAATCTTGATAGGTCTTTCAAGAGTTGTCACAGTGTATAGTTTAATTATTTTCTTTGGCTTTAGATGAGCAAAGCGCCTGTCAAACAACAGATAAAGATCCGTGTCTTTACTCACCGGATTCGGAGGAGACTGACTATAGGAATTAATGTTGTTTTCATGTGTTAACATTTCGGGGACGGAATTGTTTTGTTCAAAAGGGCTAGTCATATCATGATCTGCACATGAGAATGCATTTTCTCTCAGAATTTTTGAAACATGTTTCACATAGTTAAGGCCGAGTTTTATTTTGGCTTTAATAACAATTTTTTTCATTATACTTGAAATACATCTTGTCGAAATCGAAACAGCCAACAAGGCCCATCTGGCACAGACGCCGGACAGAGAGTAGATTTTTACCTAAATTAGGGACAAAAAGAACGTTTTCGAGTTTCAATGAAGACCCATCATTACACACCAAATCAACAGTTCCTTTGGAATCCGAATGCAATATTCCCCCTCCAACCTGAATATTTCGACGCTTTATGGGGATCATGTGTCTAAATAGGGAATGTTGGTCAGGCATGTGGGAGGAAGCACCTGTATTGGCTGGCCAAGAAGAAGGGGTTATCTTACTGATATCTACTTGCGAGAGGTGACAAACTTCATCGGTATCATTATTTTCGTTTGAGGAAGTTTCGGAGGATTGTTCAGATGAGGAGTTGACAGCTTTATACCCGTGGTTTTTTCTGGATTTTCTACTCTATGGAAATGAGGATATTTTCTTTTCAGATTGTGACTTTTTATTTTCCCGTAGATGACGTCTTTGGAGCTTGCCAGCAAGCTTCAAGTGTTTACACGAACGAAATGGATGGCTTTCTTTACATAAATAACACTTCATTTTATTCTCAGATTCGGATTCTGAGACGAGACTTTGATGATTGTGCTTGGTAATTTTTGCCTTAGGTCTAGCGACATAGCCATTATCAGCCGTCTTTTCTTCGAGGCGCATTTCCATTTCGTGCTCAGTTAACATGTCAATTTTTTCTTCTACTGAGAGGTTTGGTTATGCTATAAACGCCCTTGTCAGCGGCTTGTAGGTATTAGGGAGTGACTTTGATAGAATGCGAAATAATGCTGTGTTTGGATATGCCAATTTTAGTTGAGAATTAGCTGAAATAGCTTTGCGTCGGTACTCTTTAATCAAAGCCCAAGCGGCAAAGACACCTTTATTTCTCACAAAAAACAAAATTCTGTATTTCAGTCATATACTGTGATGCAGTAGACTGATTAGTTCTCTGGTATTTCTCTTTCAATGATCTCCAGAATCCTCTAACATAATTTTCATGTTCCCCTCTAGCTGCTTTATCATCTTCTCCCAATGACATACTAATGAGGTGAAACGCCCTCGCTTGGTCCCGCTCAAAGTTTCTCTTTAAATCCATATTATAAACACCACCCAACTCGTCGAACTTCGATGTAAGGTTCTCAATGTCAGATTGCTGCGGTGGCTTAGAGCTAGAGCTACTAGAAAGCGTTTCAGCGTCCAATTTTCTGGTCCAGGCGAAGTCCATAAGCGATTTTTCAATGACATAAAATAGTTCTTTTCCTCGAAGCTTAAAGATCATTTCCTGGAACCAAAGCTCATGGTTCTCGCGACTGAGTGTTGGGATACGATATTTTTCAGTAACTTCCAACATTTTGATAATTACATGTTTCTAAACAATACCGAGGGATGAAATATAATATAGTAATTATGTGAATACTTTACGTACTAAGTTTTACACACACTCCTAATACTCCTTGTGAACCTCTCGAGCAGTGACAAGGTATCCACGCCTCTTAGTCTCAATGAACTAATAAGACCGTGATATTCTGTCCACTCTCCTATTGGACCAGCGAGCCTGTTGAGTTGTTGCAGATTATGAAATCAAGCTTGTAAGGTTCCTACCTATTCATTGAACACCTGACTCCGGGTTCTCATAACCTATTGAGAATGACTCTATTTATGGGTGGAAGCGTGGTGTGGAATACGGAATGTATCTTATCTTACTTGAGTTAATTAAACTAAAAACAACATGGCGATACAATATTCAGTTGGGTACCACTTCCTAACTAAGCGAGATTAAGTCAGCTAGACATGTGAGACTACACGTCGCCCTATACTTATTAATCTCAATAATATTTAATATTTTTTAACCCTTCTTTTAGGCCCTATCCGCGCACCGACATTTTCACAAACGTTATCACCTTGACCATATTTTGCCTTGAAGTCGTCTAATGCAGTTGTTTCTTCCAGATTATCGCGCGATTCCCAATTTTGTTTTTCGAATTATTTTCATTTAACAAGAACTTCTCTTCAAAACCCTCGGCCCTGACGTTTATTTCCAGCTCTTATTATTTATTCAACAACTTACTTTTTCTCTCCATTGACGTCCGTTAATGGCTCTGACTGATTATCTCTAGAAGTTTGAGAAGATAGTGGGTTTTGAGGATCTCTTTTTAGTAAATCCAAGTGAAACTGAATAGATCCCAGAAAGTACGTCCAACTCTACTACACATAGTGGCTTATTTTTGTGATTTTATCTTTGGCATTAATCAATGTCAGTTTTTTAGACAATTGTGGCGTTTCAATATTTTTTAGCTCTAACCAAAACAAGTCCCCCTCATCCAAACGTTGTTGTGACTGACTTTTGTTGGCTGAGGATTCCATCCGTTGTTGAACAGTAGCCATTGCAGCTTGTGAATATTCTTGGGCTTTTTTTAGTCTTTGAATGAATGCTCTGACCCTCTTTGCAGGATTTGAGAGTTTTTTTTATAGTAAATTGTATCTGGCTAATAGGCTCTGCATGGTAACCGTGCGATAGAAAAATATGGACTTGACCCGATAACTGTATCACGATTATTAATTGCTAACATTGCTAACATTGCAGAAGGAAGCATGGAGGGCCATTCTTATTGTGCGTATGATATAAAGGCTCTTAAATAAGCCAAAATTTCCTGGCTCATCCTTTCTGTACTTGCATTTGTCTCTGGATGCAAAGCTGTTGAAAGACGCTGCTCTATGTTTTACAGTTTACTTAGCTGGGTCTAAAAATCCCCAACCCAGTTCTAGCCTCGATCGGAAGTTAAGTACGAAGGAAATCCGTGAAAAATAAAGTGACATTAAATGAATCTTTTTGCACAATTTTCTGCTGTCATTGTATTTATTGATTAAAGCGTGAAACTTTATAGGAGTTGATCTATTTTGACCATTGGGAATCGAGGTTCAGTTTTTGGTTTTGCCGGCAGATCCGTCATAAAATCGATAGATAGCTCTGAATGAAATCTTTCCGAGATCGGTAATGGCATTAATAAGTCTCGTTTCATTTCTTTCCAAACATGAGAGCAACCACAGATGTCACAATTTTGGCAAATTTTTCGCAACATAGAAGATGCTCCAGGCCAGAAAAAGTTTCTAGATAAGATTGAATAAGTATTATCCCGACCCGGATGTCCCGTAATGTATGAATCATGAGTTCTTTGAATTAAGGCTTTCTAAAATGGTTCCCAGTTTGGGACCCAGACGCGTCGACGGAAACGTAAAGCACCCCTTTCGTCAAAGTCGCATTCCGATATTGATACTTTAAGGTCCAAATCCACAGGAAATGACCATTTTCTAGTTTGAAGGCTTTTGTACATACGTTTTAGGTTTGAGTCTTCCGAGCATCCTTGATCCCAAACTGATTGGAGGCTATTTTCATGGAAAATCTGGTAAACTTTTGGTATATCGTATGGTAAGCTTTTTTCCGAGACAGTGATTGGGCTGATTAAAGAATTCGTAGTCTGAGATTGTCCGGATTTAGTTTCGTTCCTCTCTCCCATCCACGAGAATTTTTAGCTGTTTCATTTCTCGGTTCTTTATTCGTTCATCTTAAGCACTTGCAGGCATATCTTGTTCTCTACGAGAGAGCGCATCCGGTCTTGCGGAGTTTTTTTCCTGAGCAATCTGTTTCAATGATAGGATTCTTTTCAGGATCATAGAGTGCCAGTACCGGGGCCAAAGTGAACGTTTTTTTAAGTTTGTTGAAAGACTTTTCATGATATTTTTGCCACAAGAAAGCTCAAGCTTTTTTTTTGTTAAGTCTAGAGGAGGCTGTACAATTCCGATGAAATTTGGAATGAAATCCCGATAAAAATTGGCAAAACCCAAAAAACTTTCAATCCCTTTTATGTTAGTTGGTGTTTCCCAAGACTTGATGGCTTTTATTTTTTCTGGGTCAACCTTGATTCCTTCGTCGAGACTGATAATAAAGCCTAAATATTTGGTACTTTTGACCGCAAAATCGCAGTTTCTAGGTTCCAGAAACAATCCAACTTTGTCAAGACGTTGGAAAACCATCTCTACTTTCTGCCAATCATCCTCAATATCGCGGTCCGCACATAAAAGAATATCGTCCAGATATGCTGTTCAGAATTGATCCAAATAATCGCCTAAAGTCTCATTTATATATCTCTGAAAAGCCGCCGGGCCCCTTGTAGACCAAAAGGCGTGACTAGCCACTCAAATGACCCAAAACGTGTGCGGAAAGCAGTTTTTTCTTAAACTCCCTCTCTCATTCTAAGTTTGTCAAGCGCCGCTCGAACATAGACTTTCGTAATCCAGGTGGACTTTGATATTAACCTTGATGTTTCTTTAATCAACGTCAAAGGATATCGATCTTTTTCAGTAATAGCAATAGGAGCTCGGTAGTCAACACAGAATCTTAGGCCTCTAACCGACTTCTTAACGAACAACACTGGGATGAGATGCTGGCTCTAATCCATCCTTTATCAAGATGATCAGTTAAGATTTTTCTTAAGACTAGAAGCTTACTAGACAATCTAACACATATTTTTCCAAAAGTTGTAAAGTCATTTCCAAGCAGAACTTAGAAGTTACGGAGGGATACTAACAGTAAAGTTTGAGATGATGACAAATGGTGTCAATATTAATTATTGTGTTTACCATCAAATACAAGTCGGGAAATATTTTAGAGTCCAATTTTTAGGTGATGATGATCTTCAAACACCTATGCAGTGATATTATGTTATTTCAATATACTCGATGGCTTTGTAAAGAAAGTTCTGTTTTTACCCCGTTCAGTTACTACATTTGTACCTCACAATCTCGCTTCACTAATGGTTCTAGGGAAAGTGAGAGATAGAGGGAGGGAGAGTGCCGTAATGTTATCTTGTAAAACCAACAGCAGTATTATTACTTGATCAAGAGTGAACGTATCTAGTTTTACACAATCACAGATAGATGTCCATTATTGGCTAGGGCTAGCGTCGACCTAGCAACCAAATATTATGTAAATAAATAAATCTAGTACAGTAGAACAAAAAAAATAGAAAAATAAAATAAAACAACTCTTTTATCTTCCCTTAGAACATATGCATCTCAGTCTTAAGTCATATATTCATGAACTAACTATTTGATCATTTGAATTATATGCTAAAGTAATCCTCATAACAAAGTTTATAAATTACAGAAAATTTGTAATACAAGTTAATTTATCTACCACGTACGATGTCAATACAATCTTCAAGTCGATACTATGCATATTTGCACAGTTATAGAAGGGGATTCTATTAATTTCACACAAAATTTAACACCATTTCTATTGCAGACTAGATAAGAATATAAGAGCTCATGGAATAAAAATCACTGTACAACACAGCTATACACATAGGC